>OX243811.1:68123426-68148426 GCA_945859605.1 Lumbricus rubellus | reverse complement strand
ATCAGACGATCGATAGAAGAGGCGCGCCACCTGGTGTCAAACGACGACGACGACGACGGCAGCGCATTCGTCGAGTGCGACAACACAGACTCAGAGACGCACAGACAGACATGTAGACATACAGACAGACATACAGACAGACATACAGATAGACAGACGGACGGACAGACAGACAGGCGGAGAAACAGACGCGATAACCATTTTGGAAAGGTAGGGAGAGAGAAAGAAAGAGACGGACAGAGAGAGAGAGGCAGACAGAGAGACAGACAATGACAGAGTGGCACAGACGGACAGTTAGCCTACTCTCCAGCAATTGGTCGCGACATGCTTTTGTTTCAAATGCACAGCAGAACAATGCCCGTTCATCCTACGGAAACTCAAATGGGCCGTAATTGCGACGCATTATAATAATATAATTATAGGGTATTATTATAGTAAAGTGATTTTCTCCGATAATAAGTAGAAACCTTTAGGTCTTTTAGTTGCCATGTAAGAATCCCGCAGTGCACTGACCGAATGTGAAATCAATTTCTCGTTCGATTGACTGAAATTAATAATGGATTTAATAGTTACAATTCTTGATGAAATTAATAAAGCAAATTTTATTAGAATTAAAGTTGGTATTAATAGTGAAATTATTATTGAGATTTAATATTGGAATTAGTAATGGAATTAACAGTGGAATTAGGAATGGGACCAGTAGGCCTAGTAAAATTATTGTTGGATTCAATTTGAAATTAATGATGGAGTAAATAACTGTCTTAAATCATATTAATAGTCCTTAAGTCTGCTAATCTTAAATCATGTGAACTAGATCCATTGCCCCCTTTTGTTATAAGCGACATTATAGATTAGCCTACCTTGCTCCTTTTTTGGTTTACCTCTTTAATAGGTCACTAGCTGAAGGCTGTATTCCATCCTCTCAGAAACGTGCTCTTGTCTTTCCTTCACTCAAAAAGGCTAACCTTGATACTAGCCTTTGCGAAAACTACCGACCTATCTCCAATCTATCCTTCTTATCTAAGACTCTTGAGCGTCTAGTTTCCCTCCAGCTACTCCCCTATCTTGAACAGTCTGGTCTTCTTTCCCCAAATCAATCGGGTTTCAGGGCTCATCATTCAACGGAGACTGCTCTTCTCTCTCTTCTCTCTGAAATTTATTCTGCTGTCGACAGGTCTGAACTCTCCCTCCTGGCTCTTTATGATGTTTCTGCAGCTTTTGATATGGTTGACCATACTATTCTTCTCCAGCGTGTTGATACTTCTTATGGATTAAAGGATCTGCCCTTTTGTTGGTTTCGATCATATTTGTCTGACCGTACCCACATGGTTATATCGGGTGATTCTCGAACTAAATGGATCCACGTTAAACTAGGAGTTCCTCAAGGCTCTGTCCTGGGTCCTCTGCTCTTTATTCTATATACGGCTGACATTCCTTCTCTTTTCCCACTCTCTGGAACGGCTGGTCATCTCTTTGCAGATGATGTACAAGCATCAATGTCCATTGGTCTCCTTCATCCCAGTTAGGCCTACTCTTTGTTGAACGAATTCAGTCTCTCTCAAGTTCTCTCCACGCCTGGATGTCATCAAATCGTCTCTATCTTAATGCCTCCAAAACCCAGTTCATTTGGTTTGGCACACCCCAGCAGCTTTCTAAAATTGATTTTGTTCACCTCTTATAATTATTTCCTCACTACACCTTCTCCTCAACCGTTCGTGATCTGGGTGTTACCTTAGCTCCCTTTCCTTTAAAGATCACATTTCTGATCTTACACGCTCTTCATATTTTCATTTAAGGCGTCTGAGGGCTATTCGGCGTTCTGTTTCGTCTTCTGTTTTTACCACTCTGGTACATGCTTTTGTTTGCTCCCGAATTGACTACTGTAATTCTCTTCTAATTGGTCTGCCTAAGGTTCGTCTTTCACCTTTACAGTCGGTCTTAAACGCTGCAGCCAGATTAATCGCACGCCTTCCACGCTACTCGCATATTTCTACTTTCATGTTTGAACAGCTCCATTGGCTTCCTCTAACTGCGCGCATTAAGTTTAAAATCCTCATCTTGGTCTCCAAAGCACAACGGGGTCTTGCCCCGAAATATCTAGCCGATGAAATTCACCGCCCTCTTTCAGCCTCCTCACATCGCCCACTCCGCTCTTTGATCTTATAGTAAAGGTTCCTCCTACTAGAACAGCTCGTTCCCGATCCTTTACATCAATTGGCCCCTCTCTTTGGAATATTCTGTCTCCATCTATTCGGTATCAACTTCTAACTGGTAATCCCTCCTCCTCATTTTCTTTCCTCAAAACTTATTTCTTCTCTCGTGCCAGACTCGTGGCCTTGCGCACTGGGAGCGCCTTTGAACGGTTGACCCTAGTAGAGGCGCTTTATAAATGTTCATATACAATACAATATAAAGTGAGCAAACAGAAGAATTTATGTTGGAAAATTTAATTAATTTAATTAATTTAATTTAAGATTGGAATTACTCATGGGAACATTGACGAAATTAATGATGGAGTAACAACTAACTGTCATAAAATCATTTTCAGGGCCGAATTAAGAAATGTGGGGCCCTGATCGAAATTTTTTTACAGGATCTTCGATCGAAAAATCTTATGACTTTTTTTAGTCGTTCGGTCGAAATTTCTTTAGAATATAGGCTACCAATTTTCTCTCCCAAAACAGCTGATGTTCTTTTTGAAGTCGTTTGGTCGAAATTTCGTCCTAATATTCCAATTAAAAAAATTCACGCATGTGTGGAGCCCCCTAGCCTGTGGGGCCCCTGTTCGGCCGAACATGTCGAACATGCCTTAATTAGGCCCTTATCATTAATAATAGTGGATGCATAACTTGAACAATCAACGGAATTTATGTTGGAAAATTAATTAAATTAAGATTGGAATTACTAATGGAAACATTGATGAAATTAATAATGAAGTAAATAACAGAAATATTGATGAAATTGCTGATAAAATTATTATTAGGCCTAAAGGAAATAATATTGAAATAGTAAAAGAAATGTTTGAATGGTGAATTATTGGTTGAATGGTGAATTATTGGTTGAATGGTGAATTATTGGTTGAATGGTGAATTATTGGTTGAATGGTGAATTATTGGTTGAATGGTGTATTAGTCTATTGGTTCAATGGTGAATTATTGGTTGAATTGTGAATTATTGGTTGAATGGTGAATTATTGGTTGAATGGTGAATTATTGGTTGAATGGTGAATTATTGGTTGAATGGTGAATTATTGGTTGAATGGTGAATTATTGGTTGAATGGTGAATTATTGGTTGAATGGTGAATTATTGGTTGAATGGTGAATTATTGGTTGAATGGTGAACTATTGGTTGAATTGTGAATTATTGGTTGAATGGTGAACTATTGGTTGAATTGTGAATTATTGGTTGAATGGTGAAATATTGGTTGAATGGTGAATTATTGGTTGAATGGTGAATTATTGGTTGAATGGTGTATTAGTCTATTGGTTGAATGGTGAATTATTGGTTGAATTGTGAATTATTGGTTGAATGGTGAATTATTGGTTGAATGGTGAATTATTGGTTGAATGGTGAATTATTGGTTGAATGGTGAATTATTGGTTGAATGGTGAATTATTGGTTGAATGGTTATTTTTATGTCTTACCGAATGTGTTCGAACGTGTCCAGACAGTTTACTCTCGTCTTCACTGCTACAAAGATCATCTCGTCGCCCAGTGGCGGATCCAGAACTGTTTCAAGGGGGGGCCAAAATCTTAGATCTTGGGCGGGGAAAAGGAAACAATTTTTGAAAGTTCGAAAAATTAGTGATCGGTCGTTGAGCAAAAAAGTACTTTTCATCCGCCCAAAAAGTTGATGACCTTTTTTTAGTCATCCGGCAAAATTTTCGGGAAAATCATACCATTTCATCCGCCAAAAAAGTTGATGACCTTTTTTTTAGTCCTCAACTTAAAGTTCGAATGGGGAGGAGCCACGTTCCATACAATTTTCCGAATAGGGGGGGGCCAATATCCATTGCACCCATATTCGTATTGCTAATTTCAGACCAAATGGGGGGTCACGTCCCATGGCAGTTTCAAATGGGGGCCATGGCCGGATTGACCCCCCTGGATCCGCCCCTGTCGGCGCCCATTGGTCTCCGCCAGTATAATGAGATTATATATATGTATATATATATATGTATATATATAATTACGACCTGAGGACCTTGTTAAGTGCAATGCCTTTTGAAATAGGAAGCCAGTGCACTGTATCTCGCGTGTATAATATTCTGATGCATGTGAATATTTAATTTTATTCCATTCATGGCGCATTATGAGTATGTAGATAGAGTTTATATACACCGTGAGTTAAAAAAACTAAGCCAAATTGTTTTTCATATATCTCTAATGCCTGATAACATATCACGCTAACATTTTCCAAATATTTAGATAATTGGACCAAGAATATGATTCCAAAATTTCATGAGATAAAGTTGAACGGATAAAAAGATATGAATATTTAAACTTCCGAAATTCCAGTTTACAAGCAATTTTTCTGTCAATTTCAATAAAAAAAGTAAGCCAAACTGTTTTTCATATATCTCCAATGCCTGATAATTAATCATATTAAAATTTTCCAGATATTTAGAGAATTGAACCAAGAATAGGAATAAAAAATATCATGTAAAACATTTGAACGGATAGAAAGATATGAATATTTCAACTTCATCTCCATAAATTTTAGTTTTCAGCAAGTCTGTTATGGTGTTCGTTGCGGTTTCGATGCTTGATAGTTCCCAATTTTGGTCTTCCGTGATCCTGGAGTAAAATTAACGGAGTATATATTATCGCAACGTTCTGCTGTCACAACATCTTCCACCAGTCCTGTTATCAAAAATTTATAGCCCCAGAAGGCTGTTTTCTTTTTTTTAACAGACCAGCGCCTGCCCATAGAGCCAAGAAAACGATCGAAATGCTGACAAGAGAGACGCCAGATTTCGTTTCTCCCACATTATGGCCTCCGAAAAGCCCAGATTTGAATCCTGTCGACTATAAAGTGTGGAACGTGATGCAAGACCGAGTCTACCAGACAACAATCCATGATATAAACGATCTGAAGTTGTTGGAAGTGTGGGATGGCCTGCATGGACCAGAGGATAATCGACGATGCATGCTGTTGCCTTATGGCGCCAGCGCCTCCAGGTTTGCGTGCAAGCAGGAGGAGGACATTTTGAGCATGTTATTTAATTAAATAATCAAACCATAATGTTGGGGTCATATTGTTAGTTCAATTCTCTACATATCTGGAAAATTTTACAATGATTAATCATCAGGAATTAGAGATATAGGGAACATTTTATTGAATACAAGAGAAAATTGCTTGTAAACTGAAATTTCGGCATGTGAAGTTTAAATATTCATATCTTTTTATCCGTTCAACTTTACCTCATGAAATTTTGGAATCATATTCTTGGTCCAAATCTCTAAATATTTTGAAAATTTTAGCGTGATATGTTATAATAACTTGTATGCTCATGATTATTTCACTGCACACTCTTACTTCATATATATTTTTGCTGTTATGATTAATTTTGTTGATCGCTATGAATAAACAAGATTTGATTTGATTTTGATTTGATTTGATCAGGCATTAGAGATATATGAAAAACAATTTGGCTTAGTTTTTTTTACTCACGGTGTACATGTATAATAGAACAAGCGTATCTGGCTGGAAATCTTACCTTGTAATGACGACAATTATTTCTACGGCGCCATAACACAGCCATGCTGCTCCAAGGGCGCCTTGACATCGACAAACACACACACATTCAGAGACAGGCGATCGACGGACTCTGTAGAGGCAGCCACATCAATGATTGAATTACAGTAATCTAGGCACGGATAAGTAGGCCCCATGAAAATCAGGACATTATTACATGACCTAAACTGACCAAGAGAAAGGAACGAAGGAAGGAAAGAGGAATGGCAGGATGGATGGAGGGAATGAGAAGTGAGAGAATGAGACGAGGAAGGAAGGGATAAATAAAGAAGAGAAAGAAGACGAAAGGTATGAAATGTAGGATGAAGTGGATGAAGAATGAGAAAAGAAAAGTTGGAGGAAAGTAGAGAAGGAAAAGGAGAGAGAAAAAGCAATGTGTATAGAGATCCATGGAAGGAATGAATATAGGAGAGTTAAATAAATGGGAGCGGTGGAGGAAAGTGTCTTAAGTCGATTGGATGGATGGATGGATGGATGGATGGATGGATTGGTGGATGGATGGATGGATGGATGGATTGGTGGATGGATGGATGGATGGATTGGTGGATGGATGGATGGATGGATGGATGGATTGGTGGATGGATGGATGGATGGATTGGTGGATGGATGGATGGATGGATTGGTGGATGGATGGATGGATTGGTGGATTGGTGGATGGATGGATGGATGGATTGGTGGATGGATGGATGGATGGATGGATGGATGGATGGATGGATGGATGGATGGATGGATGGATGGATGGATGGATGGATGGAAGGATGGATGATGACGGGAGAATTCGATCGTTTGTTTGTTGTCCGTTTTGCGACGTCGTCAAAATGAGACGAGAGTTGAATTGAATTGATTGAGGAGGAGGCGGAGGAGAAGAAGAAGGAGGAGGAGGAGGAGGAGGAGGAGGAGAAGGACGAGGAGGAGGAGGAAGATGAGGAGGAGGAGGAGGAGGAGAAGAAGGAGGAGGAGGAGGAGGAGGAGGAGGAGAAGAAGGAGAAGAAGGAGGAGGAGGAGGAGGAGGAGGAGAAGGACGAGGAGGAGGAGGAAGATGAGGAGGAGGAGGAGGAGGAGGAGGAGGAGGAGCGAAGACATTAATTGAAAAGCGTCGACAATTCCGATAAAGATCTTTGTCTCAGTCTCTTCAACTCCCCACCACCACCCATCACCCTCTCTCAACACCCAACGCACACCTCCACCCATCCCCCACTTCCACCCCCTACAGACATAAACACACGACGACGACGACGACGACGACGACGACGACGGAGCATTAGGTAAATGACGGAAGCCACGAGCAAACAGACAGAGGCACATACACACACAGACAGGCAGAAAGACAGACAGACAGGCAGGCAGACAGGCAGGCAGACAGATAGACTGTTCTGTTCTCAGCCATCCTCGATCCGAGGGTCGGCCGCATCATGTACAATGTTCCTCCAACGCTTCTTGTCCTCCGTCAATCTTATCATTTCTCCCAATGTTAATCCAGTCCACTCCTTTATGTTGCCCAACCAGTTTGTTCTTGGTCTTCCTCTTTTCCGATCTCCTGTCATTGTGCCCTGCATGATGTCTTTCTCAATGCATGTTCCCTCTCTTCTCATGATGTGTCCAATATAAATCATTTTTCTTTCTTTTACTGTCTTCAGTAGATTCCTCTCCACTCCTGCCGCCTCCAGCACCCATTCATTTGTCCGTTTTTCCGTCCATGATATTTTCATTATCATTCTCAGACACTTCATCTCGAACGCTTCTATTCTTCTCTCTTCCTCCTTCCTCATGTGTCCAACTCTCACAGCCGTATATGGCCACTGGCCATACCAGTGTCCTCCATAGCTTTATCTTCGTTGCATTTGTTAGATCACGACTCTTCCAAATCATTTTGAGGTCTGTAGCTATTGCATATCCCTTTGCCAATCGTGTTCCGATTTCTGTACCGCAGTCGCTGTCTTCATCAATCGTCGAACCCAAGTACGTGTATTTGTCCACCTGTTCCAGTTCTTCTTGGTTGATCTTAATTTTACATTATTATTATTACATCTGGTTCCCTACTATACTACAGCGTTAATCTGCATTCCGTATTTCTTGCCCACCCTGTCTAATCTCTCAATCAATAGTTGTAACTCTTCCTCCGAGTTTGTCAGAAGGACAATAGGCCTATCATCAGCGTATTGCAAGTTTGTCAACCGTCTTCCCACTATCTGCACTCCTTCTTCATATCCCTCCAATGTTTCTCTCATCACTCTCTCGGCCAAGATGTTAAACAAACTTGGAGACAGGACACATCCCTGTCTCACTCCACGTCTGACTCTAAACTCTTTCGATAAAGTTCCTGCTACTTTCACCTTTGCTTTTTGCTTTTTGTACAGTTGTGTTAGCGAATTTATTATATGTCCTGGGAACCCCATTTCTATCATTGTCATCCAAAGCGTTTCATGACGATAGACAGACGGACATAAATAGAGATAGGAAGCCAAAGGAAGTTTCGCAGACACCAGCACAGACATTCACACGTACACACATACATCAGCAGATGCAGATATATATATATATATATATATATATATATATATCGAGCACACGTACACACATACATCAGCAGATACAGATATATATAGCGAGCAAGGAATTGCTGCATTGGTATTATAAGTGCTGCAGATGATCATGCATGGGGGCCATCCATAAAGTACGTCACGCTCCAGGGGGGAGGGGTGTAAGAAAGTGTGATAGTTTGTGACAGGGGGAGGGGGTCAGGCCATGTGTGACGTCACGCATTTTTTTTAAAATTTTTATTTCTAATTCTTTTTTATATTTTTTAGTAGAATTTAATAGCTTTAAAAATAAATTTCACAAATTTTGTGAAACATTTGAATTAGTTTTATGTCAAAATAGCATGAAATGCGTATTCCTGAATGTGTTGTTCACAATTCTTCTCGCTAGAAGCGCTAGTAATGCTGTTGCGAAGCCTTGTTTTAGGCCCTATGTATAGCCTTGCGGTGTTAATTATTTTTAAATTCGAAAGTGTGACGTACTTTAGGGGGGTCCGAGATTTGTGACAGTTTGTGACAGGGGGTAGGGGGGGTCAAAAATGGTCGAAAATAGCGTGACGTACTTTATGGACGGCTTCATGGAGAATGAGCTGCAGTGTGCATGTATGCGTGTGCGGTGAGATCCGTTGATTGAATATTCGAATGAGAAGAGAAGAAATGAAGAAGAAATGCCGGACACGATCATCATTCGTCGTCGTCGTCGTCTCATCTGCTTCGTTTGGCCACCAGAGGGCCTTCAAGTGATCGGACTTCTATAGCGCCAGCCATCACATGTGGCCGTCATGTCTCAACGGGTTTCGATAGTAATCGACCTCGGTCAGACACACGCACACGCACACACTCAAACACCCACATTTCACATAAAATCGTACATCTATGCATGTTTTGTCTGCATAATATGCAATGCATACATCATGTATACGTGCTATATATACGAATACATTACGACCATCATTGTTCATTCTTTCATCAAATTCGACATTGATAATTATCGTTCGTCACTCTACACTCTACAATGATCGCCTCCTCGACCAAGTCTTTCTCACTGCATCAAGTCTTATTATTATACTAGCTGTACCCGGCCACGCGTTGCTGTGGCAGAACTCTCCCTCTCCCTCCCTTGCCCCTCCCTCTCCCCTTCCCCCTCCCCTCCCCCTCCCACTCCCCCCGCTCCTTTCCTCCCTCACACCGTCCCTTCCTGACAGCGGATAGAGCCCAAGAATGGTGAAAGTTCGCTTTCGTTATGAACGGAAATTATTATGCGACTCGCTTATGACGTCACGGCACGCGACCTCATTCATGTTTCGTGTGGTCAATGTGTTTCGGGACAACGCGTTTCTGATTTTGTTGAATTTGCAAATGGCGGTCGAACGGATTGCAAAGTTCACTTTTTGTGGAAAAGAGTGCGTTTTTTCGGAAAAAAAGCATATTACAAAACGGTTCTATTGGAATGGAAGGTTTTGTAAATTTTCAAAACAATCGGTCCGTCAGTTTTCGAGAACACTCATAACAAACTATTGGAAAGTTTCATTTTTATTTATATAGATTAGACAAATTCCTAAATTTGGAGATATAAAATTATGTATTCTGAAGATAGTAGGCTATACAGTGTATACACTGTCTTCTTACCTGGCAGCGCGTTGAGTACAGGATCCCTGCTCCAAATGAATGAATGAATGAATGAATGAATGAATGAATGAATGAATGAATGAATGAATGAATGAATGAATGAATGAATGAATGAATGAACGAATGAATTTATGAATGAACGAATGAATGAATGAATGAATGAATCAATGAATGAATGAATGAATCCGCATGAGTACAACAATTCATTGACTCAACAAAAAGGCTGTCGTCCATATACACTGTGTCCCAATAAATTGGGCACCCTTTTTATAATGTGAATAAAACAAGTAAATCTTAATCGATTTTCAAAATTTCAAAACTGTTTTTATTTTGAGATAATTATCTTACACTGATTCAAATATGAAGTTTCTGGCATGAATATTGACGTCACAATTACGTCATTTGCATAAGAGAATTCAAATGTTAAGTACCGAACACAACGATTTTTGTTGACATTTGGCTTCGATATGTTAATTAACGACGTCATTATGACGTAATCATTTAGTGAGGGCCGTTCATAAATTACCAATTTGTAGATAATTATCTCAGGATGAAAACAGTTTTGAAATTTTGACGATCGATGAATATTTACCAGTTTTATTCACATTATAAAAATGGTGCCCGATTTATTGGGACACAGTGTAATTTATATTACATGCGCGCGCGACCTTGAACATCTCAAAAAGACAGCAGCTAAGCAGAGGTGTCAAATCTTTTTGAGTGGTGGGCCAAAATGAACATCTTCCAACAAGTTGTGGGCCAGGGTGTCGAAGCTCCTGAGCAAAATTGGGTATAGTGATCTGAGAGGGAGCTCCAGGCTTGGTCAGCCAATTCCCAGAAATTTATTTGCATAAGTAAATCTCAAATGGTGCAATTTTTAGCATACAAAACAGCCAAATAGAGAGGCTTATAAAATCTTAATTTTGATTTTCATTATCAGTCGTGGACATGGCATAGAACTCGTAAAGCTTTTGGCCTAAGCCTAAGGTCATTAAAATTAATCTAGGCATTGTCATAAAATAAATGGCTCACAGTCTACCGGTAAGATCGCAATAAAAAATGATCACCTTCACAACGCTAACGTTTTCCTGACAAATTAAACATATAGGCCTACTGGATAACTGTTGTATTCAACAAAGAAATACATATCCATCCAAATATCGCGAAAAGGTCTTGATTCAATGTCCAGTTTTGTCCACTTTCGTTTCTTATTAAATTTTGACAGCATTTTAAATATTAGGGCATATAAAGTGTTTCGTAACTTTCATCAGACAACCAACCGGAAACCGCAGATACACACTTTACACAGTCTAGTAGAGTCTACAAAGAACTGTGCGAGTGTGCATCTGGGGAAAAGTGACGTCAGTAAGAAAAAAAATCCATGTATTTGGCGCTGACTGTAAAAATATCAAAATTTGAACTTTCATCCTCTAATTTTGTAATCTTCAGGGAAGGCTCCGCGGGCCAGAACAAAATTGTCGACGGGCCAGAAATGACCCGCGGGCCAGCTCTTTGACACCTCTGAGCTAAAGTATTCGTTCCCGTAAGAACCTGCTGAGCAAAATTGTTGGCTCCAATTGGGGAGCTCGTGCCTCGACCATCAGAATTTCGGCTTCGGCCTTGTGCTATTCGACAGCGGAGTAGGCTACTGCTGAGTACTGTGCTCCTGCAGTGTGGGCTCGATCACACCAAACTAATCTTGTCGACGTAAAGCTGATTGCATCGATGCGTATCATCTCGGAGTTCTCTTTACACACTGGTATAACTCAATCCTATAACCAATGGGTCTAAAATCTAAATAATCTCTTCTTATATAGGGCCTATTCCTGGGGTATTTCCAATCTAGGCCCAGGGTTCATATAATTTGCATTATCTAATTAGTTTTCACTTTGATTACTGCCGGATTAATTTGTGATACTTGTAATGCTTTATGTAACTTTTTCCTGCCTTATATCTTACGGACCAATAAAAAAATTGATTGATTGATTGATTGATTGATTGGACACACTGCGGCGGCCGACTCCGTTGCCGTGCATGCAACGTGCATTAAGCAGCATCTCTCCACCTCATCTTCGAAGGGAGGAGTCATCGGCAAAGTTACTAAGAAAAGTCATCGCAAATGACAGACTCCCACTGCATATGTCCCCCCCCCCCCAATGTTCGCCTCCCATCGAGACGACCAATATGGCTAAATCCACCAGCGGAAGACATGACAGCCATAGCGGCCGGGTGTGCTGAATGGTTGGCAGCTGATGTTGTGAACCATTCTCTCGTGGTCGTCTGTCTGGCCACCTGGCCATAATCTGCCACGTGGGCATTGGTCAACGTTAAATCGTTTTAGAACTGGGCAAGGACGCTGTGCTGCTAGCATGGCTCGATGAAGACAGGCTTCGGACCCACTGTGTAGCTGTGGTGAAATCCAGACAATGTCACACATCGTGAATGACTGCAAAACATCTCGCTTTCCGGGTGGTTTAACCGCCTTGCATGATGAAGCTGCTGTTCAGTGGCTAAATAAATACGTAGGCTTACGCGTGGAGGGGAGGGGGTAACCGGATTTCAACGATTTGCATATTATACGGGTGCGTACGGGTCCCGGGGAAAGGGGAATTTCGGCAAAATGTACGTAGACGCAAAATAAATGTCTAATCATGACGTGCAAATTACTAAATTAGTTCATTTAGAGTAACTCTGTGTTAAGCTCTTTCTTATTTTCAGTTGTCTGGTGTCTTTTGATTACATTATAATTAATCAATTCTCGTCATAATTATTATCTAAGCAGTAAACCATTACGGTTAACAAATTTTGGTTAGCAAATATTATGATGCTTAACAAAAAAATGATTGCTAGTAGCCTACGGTACAGACTGACAGACAGACGGACAGACAGACAGAAAGACAGAAAGCTATAAAAAGATAGAGGGAGACAGAAGACAAACCTACCGATATACAGAGAGGGGGAGAGAGATGCGATGAACACCTGTTATGAATTGGCTCGCATTCTCCAATTACGCCGTAGATGGAGAAATTAATCCGATTGTCATAAAACTAATAATATTCTCTTTTAAGTATTGATATCAATTATTCATTAATCGAAAGATCCGATTGATTTATTTCGGTCTTCATCTATTTTATGTGAGCCTTTGTCGCTTCACATCCTCGGATAAGTCAAATATTCGTATTATTGTTCGAATGATTAATCGCTCAATCATCTCTTATATAGTACGCTGCGCTGTGTACGCTGATCGACCACAATGCAGCAGCATGCATGCAAGTCTTCGTTATATTAGACAGTCTGGACGAATCGAACAGGTAGACACACTGAGGACGATTCAAATGTTGTAGAATGCAGCAGCATGCATGCAAGTCTTCGTTATATTAGACAGTCTGGACGAATCGAACAGGTAGACACACTGAGGACGATTCAAATGTTGTAGAATGCAGCATACAGGTGACAACGATCATAGAGCAGACAGACAGGTGCATCGGTTTATGACGCTGCAGCCGGCACAGGTGTGGTATGAAATTGTGTCCGGGCATGAAATATTGTCCGAAACATACTGTCATTGGTTAACGTGACCGCTGACGTCAGACAGCAACTGTCAAACAAAAGTATTAATAGAACCGTGAGATCTTGTCCGGGAAAGACACAAAATAGCAAAGATAATAATTCCAACACAACCATACCTGCCCATCTAATAATAGACATCGACATCTATATTAAGAAGTTGTTATTAACAGTAACCACAGAGCGTTTCCGATAAAGACCTAAAATACAAAAGATAATAATTCCAACGTCCCATAAAAATTGGGAGCTATAATTACGAGAAATAGGGCAAAGAAACACGGACTAATTATTTGCGTTTAATTAACTAAGACTTCCATAATAATCACTTACTACCTAGCCACGTGTTTCTCCGCATACTTTCTTTCATAATTTAATATTCTATTGAAACAACAGGCCTATCTTCGGACAACGTTGATGGATCAATAAAAAAACCTTGAAACTTGAAACATTGGCGATTAAAACTCGGGGCCAAATACCTGTTTAAAACTGCTACACGCAGCCTACACATGCTAAAATATTTGTAGCAATAATTTATATGTATTGGAGGGTGTCACGGCAACTGGTCTGCAGCCAACTCGTCTAACGACAAGTGGTCTACAGACACCCAGCGCTTTAAGAAATAGAAGCTGTATGCAAGTTCTTTTATAGGTGAAATGGAGGCTGGATTGATGAAAAAACGCAAGATAAGTGGAATCTAAATGACGGTTCTTTTACATGTGAGATAGAAGCTGGATGACGAAAATGACGCATGGGAAATAAAAGCTGGATAAAGGCTTTTCTAGATCTGAATAGAAGCTGAATTGATGAAGAAACGCTTAAGTAATGGAAGCTGGATGAGGGTATTTTTTATATCTGAAATGGAAGCTGGCATGATCAAAATAACGGGCGAGAAATAGAAGGTATTCTTAGATCTGAAGTAGAAACTGGATGCATGTTGAAATACATGAATGAAAATCATCAATCCAGCTTCCATTAAAGCTAGAAATCCATTTAGTTTTTTTCTCTCATAAATCTAGCTTCTATTTCATCAATACTAGTCGTCTGTAGACCAGCTAATTGTCGTTATACCAATTGTCTGTAGACGAGTTGCCGTTAGACGAGTTGCCTGTTGACCAATTGTCATGGAACCGTATTGGAGAGTTCTAACCCAGGTGCACTGTAGGCTTACAATGGCTATCATTAAGTAGGCCGCTAGTAAGTAAGTAAGTCAGTCAGTCGAAGTAAGAATATTGTTCATTAGACCACCAGCAAGCGCATAGTAGTTTGTACAATAATAAATTATAGAAACATTTAAGCAAAGTCATACAATATTCTCATAACAAAGCTCTTGGCATAAGATCCACTCTAGTGTGTGCATTAGGTGGGCAGGCTCGAGCATTGTATGAAGTAACTTATGGGAAGGGGGGGAGGTAATGAAGAATGTGAAAAGGATTTGAGAGGATAGAGCGGAAAAGAGCAGAGTAAGCCCCTAGAACAGAGTGCGTCAATACTTGGAAAATCAGTAGGGATGAAGCCTGAACGGGTGAGTTCTTCTTAAAACACCGTGAAGACGTCTACGCCCCATGGCATTTGCAAATACCAACCACACAGGGAAGGCATAAAGTTTAATCTAATCTGGGCATGGCAGTAGCCCTAACCACATCAAAAGCCGTGATGTTTTGGGAATTTGCTTAAATTATCGAAATAAAAACCATACTAAATAATTATGTTCTCTGAAAACCTTAAAACCCCCTCATAATAATTATGTTTATTATGAGGGGTTTTAAGGTACGCTAAAATATGTTAATAATAAAGCGCTACAAAAATGTGCGAGTACCATGAGCCAATTTGATATGAAAAAGATTAGCCTAATGCTGCATGGGACTTATAATTTAGAAAACCGAATCGATGGATTACTTCAGATAAACACAACTATGGAGCAGTAAAATTAGATGAGGCATTTATGAAGGCTGCAAGTCTTTTAAAGATTTTGCCCATATTTACATACGCCTCTACTCATAACCACTTGGCCTGTTCTAGGATGGGAAATTCTATCTAAAAATAGAAATAGGGTCATCTCAATGGCAACTACAAACATGGTGCTTTTCAACAATAATTCCACTGTTCACATCCTTGTTTTCTCAACTCTTATGACAAAAATATTTTTGGCAAGTGGTATTGATAATATTACCTTTTAAGCGGACAATATCTCGCGAAGTACTGCTTCGACAAGCGGGATACATATAACGGCGGAGTCGGACACGATTTCATGCCGGACAATATCTCATGCGTAGGCCGCATGAAATACTGTCTTGACAACGGAAGTGGGCGGAGTCGGACAACATTTCATGCCGGACATATTTACACGCCACACCGGCAAGTAGGTCTTCATTGAAAAAAGGAGGGTGTATACTGTATACTGTATACTGTGTATACTGTATACTGTGTATACTGTATACTGTGTATACTGTATACTGTGTATACTGTACTATAAGTCTATAACAGTGACTGGGTAATGGGTATGCCATCTACTTTCTACAGTGCGTATACAGTTGAAAGGAAGAGGACTTTTGGATCTTTATCTTGCTGATGATTTTAATAGGGTTAGGGTTTTCGTTTCTATGGCTGTGAACAGCAACCTTTATAAGTACATGTAGAAGCTCCATGGACATAACTTTTAACATAGCATAACATAGCATAACATAACATAGCATAACATAACATAGCATAGCATAACATAACATAGCATAGCATAACATAACATAGCATAACATAACATAGCAGAGCATAACATAGCATAGCATAGCATGACATAACATAACATAACATAACATAGCATGACATAACATAACTTGGGTTTTAAGTGGTTCAGAAGACGCTGGGTCTGTGTTAGAACCACTGCAAATTTTTTCTCCAGATAGGTTAGAAGTGGTGGTGACTAATATTCTTCTGCTGCCCACTACTCTTTCCTTTCCTTCTCTCCCCTCGCCTTCCATATCTATTACTCATATGCGAATCTTGTATACTTCGTCCGTCACTTCAGGTCACCCGCACAGTAAAACAGTGTATGCTTACATTTTGATTAGCTTTACTATAATAAATTGACAAGAAAAGAGCTTAAGAGCAGTCACTCGCAAGTCGTGACTTAATAATGAAGTGAAAATCAAATTCTGAAGTTTTCAAATAGCAGAATTATTCTATGATCGATTGCGGATAATAATTATTTGCATGTAGTCGCCTATACGCAAGACTGTCAAGTCCGTCAGTGTAGGCATACAACAATTATACTGTGGCCGATGCACATGACACACTTCCACAGAGTCGAGCAGCTCTTGCAATCCTCATAGAAGACCGGATCCAAGTCTTCACATAACGTTGTCACCAGTATACATCAGGCAAGAGCCTCAGCTGAGCCAGACTGTCTTTGACTTCAGGAATTGTGAGCGCAGTATGACTGGCAATTCATCTGTCGCTTACATGAAAAATTATTAGGTATTGTCGAAACCAGGGCTCTACACGAGGGTATACATACACGAGGGTATACATACACGAGGGTATACATACACGAGGGTATGCAGCTTGTACTCACCTCCGGGAAAAGAGGAATCGTATACTTACCTTCTGAAAACCAGGGTGTATACGCGGGTAAGCAGCAGCTAGGGTACACGGGTATATACGCTGTTATTTAGGTGTATTGTTCCAGAAATTGAGAGCGAATGACTAAAAAATAGGCCTATAACAAACAGGTCGTCAGTTTTTTGGGACGGGAAATTGTAGAAGTTTCTGAAGATTTCGGCCGGATGACTTAAAAAAGGTCGTCAGAATTTTCTGCCCAAAAAAGAGTTGGTTTTTCACCACGGCCAGCGTGTAAGCCTATAGGCCTACTCACCTCAAAATTTACCAGTACAACCCTGCAGATTACAATACTTGTTTCAAATCCTGGGTTTCGTCCGAAGAGGCTGAGAAGGAGGGTGGCAGGGAGTGTTATGGATGGAAACCCCAACTCTAACCCTGGCTCCTACCTCAGTTCTTTTTCCTATATAGGGCCTACCCATGTACCCTCTCACCTTAATCCGAGCCAATTCTAAGCGATGACCTTAACTCTATCTCTAACCCTTCGGTCCATTCCTCCTATAACTAAATCCTCAAACTGAATCGATTTACTCGATGTCAATTGGACTGTAGGCCCTACTGTGGACTGAAACCAGTGGCGTAGCAATAGGTTGTGCAGGTTGTGCAGTGCACAAGGGCCCCCGGCTGTCAAGGGCCCCCCGAGGTCAGATTCAATGTTTTACTTTAAGGATATTCAGAGTGTATTGAAACCTACATGTACAGCGTACACACTCGATATTGTTTTTTGGTTTGAGCCAGAATGTAAAAAACGGCTGTAAAGGGCCCTGCAGTCACAGTCAATTTTTACTTTAAGAATATTCAGAATGTATTCAAATGATCAAATCCACACTTACAACGGTGGCGCAGGGATGGATTGTGCAGACTGTACAAGACCCCGATGACTTCATGAAGCCTGGTGACAGAATTGAATTCAGTTTGATCAATGCTGAGGTGGAGGTGGCTTTGGATACCGACACCGAGCAGAGAGGCACTTTGGAAACTATATATGGTGGTATGCCAGTTAGGCTATACTAACAACAGAATTCTGGAACGAAGGCATCTCAATTATTTTTGCGCAAGGGAATTCTCCCAAAGGTATTCGCCCAAGCGAACATTTCAGCATTTCCGAATTTTTTTCATTCTTCTTTTAGACTTACAGTGTCGTAACCCAAACTTGAGTCGCTTCAAATTATTTAGCAATTTATTAGGCCTAATTGTTTTTTTTAAGTCAAATAACCCAACTGTTTGATATAATTTCGCGGTGGATAGGCCTAGTGCCCTAGTTATAATTCATACTACAAGCAATGATATTAGAGTCGTAGTCTACGACTCTAATACCTTTGCTACAAGAGAGGAACGACGTTTACCAATACTTTTTGATATATAGGCCTATATATATAGGCTACTCTGGCAGCCTGAAGAAACAGAAAATGTTTTGCATGCAGAGCCAAACGGGATAAAATAATAAAGATCTAAATAGGGCCTAAATTAAATTTTAATTTTAATTTCGAGTGCGAGCTAGGCTTATGCAAATAGTCTATCGCAAAAGCCAGTCGTTTTTGCACAGCCCTACTGTTTGAAATCATGGAGTTCAAGCATTGAAGGGGCCCACCACAAAAGCCCTGCACAAGGGCCCCCCAAAACCTTGCTACGCCACTGACTGAAACCCGGACATCCTTAACTACTGAAACGTCAGCCATAATCCATTACTACTATCTATTCATCCATCCATCCATCCATACATTCATCCATCCATCTTTTTATCTATATGTATCCATCTATATATCTATCCATCCGCGTATCCAGATAAATTTTATCCATCCATGCATCCTGACATTTTTTTTGAGACGGCATCATCATCATCAACAACAAACTGAAAGTCCAAATCGACCTTTTCTTTGGATTTCTCTGTTTCTTATACTGTAGGTCTGGTTTCAAAACCGTCGAACGAAATGGCGCAAGAAGCATGCGGCTGAAATGGCAACCGCAAAGAAGAAGCAAGAAGAACGAATGGAAGATGATGATGACGACGACGACGACGACGAGGCTGATGAGAATGACAACGACGATGATGATGACGACGAGAGAAGCCGCAGCAGCAGCAGCTGCAGCAACCAGAGAAAGAGCAGCAGCAGCAGCATCAAGGGCATTCGATCATCAAAGGATGAAACGACATTCTACATCCGATGACATCAGACATAATAACAAAATAACATTACTATTATTTTTTTTATTATTTTTATTATCATTAGTATTATTATTATTACTACTAGTATTACTACTACTACTACTACTACTACTACTACTGCTGCTGCTACTACTACCACTACTACTACTACTACTACTACTACTACTACTACTACTACTACTATAATCAAATTATCATTATTAGCAGTAGTAGTAGTATTATGACGAGACGTCGCTTCGGGCAATCTCACTTTTCTGCTTATTGAGAAAAAGGATAGACAGAGAGAGAGAGAGAGAGAGAGAGAGAGAGACAGACAGACAGACAGACAGACAGACAGACAGACAGACAGACAGACAGACAGACAGACAGACAGACAGACAGACAGACAGACAGACAGACAGACAGACAGACAGATAAACAGAGAGACAGACAGATACAGATACAGAGACAGATATAAAGACTGACAGAGACAGAGACAGACAGACAAGGATAGAGACAGAAATGCACAGCGATATACAGATGTACGGTCACAGTACGGACATATACTTGATCTTCGGTGATGACAGCGGAAGTTTAAAATTGACTGACTTTATGCACCACGTGACCTGCAAATGCAACGATGATGACGGTTTCATCATCAGCAGCATCAACATCAGCAGCAGCATCATCATCATCAGCAGCGGCAGCAGCATCTGAGATGATTCTACTGATGCAGTGATGTTCACGTGTGGACGGAGGAGCGTTGAGTTCCATGATCTATTATTAGGACGAGTTCGACAAGGAGAGACCGCTTTGTTTACACTATAAGCCTCTTTCCATAATTATTATTGTCTGATTCACTAGCAGAAGTAGCATTAGCAGCAGTGAAACTTCGATGAGCATCCTGTGTGAGTCGTTCCTCCTAAAATACTGGAGACTTACCGACAGATCTTACAAGTCATGTTCTATTATTTACAGATGATTCTAATCTATGTTCTTATCATTGCATGAATTTCAACGCATTAAAAAAGATTTCGACATCATTTCGTGGAGGAAGAAAATAGAAAGAGGAGGAGATGAGAGACAAGTAGGAGGATGAACGTTAGAAGGAAGAGGAAGTGCGAAAGAGGAAGATGAGGAGCAAACAGAGGAACGTGATATTATGAGAGTAGGAGGAAGACATAAGAGCAGAAGGAGGATGCACTGGGCTAGAAAGAGGAGTGGGAAATTACGTGGAGAGGCAGAGACAGAAGACAAGTAGTAGGAATAGGATGGGGAGGAGAAAGAGGAATAGTATTCGGAGGAGGAGAAGTAGAAGGAGGAGGAGAACGAGAAGGAGGAGGAGGAGAAGCGATGACGATGACGATGTAGCCATAAATCTCTTTCTCGTTCGTTGATATCGGTTGTGGCTGTCGTCGTCGTCGTCGTCGTCGTCGTCGTCGTCGTCGTGTTCTATCTGCCTAGCACGCATTGTCGGGTATTATCGTGAGCTTCGTTTGGGGGGGGGGGATTGAGTGTAGTGAATGGGGCAATGAGGAAGGGGGTGGCCAGGAGGCAGGGCTTCGGGGGATCTACGGGGGACGTGGGCTTAGCATAAACGACGGGCAGCGTTTGATGGATCTGTGTTGGGGTTTTAAGGCGAATAGACAAGTTGACCGAATCTAGGAGGACGTGTCCGATAAATTAGTCTGTCTATCGCTAAATCTGATGCACATCAATCCTACTCTGCAGCAGCAGCAGCAGCAGCAGCAGCGGCCATAAGCACCGACCAACCATCCATCCATCGACTCTCTGTCCCTATGGCGCTCTCTTTCTCTGTCTCTCTGTCTGTCTCTGTCTCTCTATCCATTTCTGCCTCTCACTCTACCTTTCTCATTATCACCCACTTTCTCTCTTTAGTTCTCTCTCTCTCTCTCTCTCTCTCTCTCTCTCTCTCTCTCTCTCTTTCTGCCTCTCCCTACTCCTCTCTTTTCTTTCCCGCCCAATTCCTCTGCGAGTATCTCTCCGTCTATCTTTCTGTCTCCATTTTTATAATAGGCCTAATGGTAACTGCAAAAATTGATACAGTAGTTTTCTTATCGTTGTAGCAGAATTAATATGCTATGGCCAGGGCCGGATTAAGGCATGTTCAACATGTCCGGTCGAACAGGGGCCCCACGCTTTAGGGGCCCCCCACACATGCAATAAAAATATTTTTCATCGTTGTTAATAATATTTCAATGGCAAAAATGAGTCAAAATCTTTGAACAAAGTGCAAAATTATTCGAAAAATACTGATGATAACATATACAACTTTTGCTCATATTTTTTGGGGTCTCTTATTGGAGTTTCCATTACCAGGCAGATTGATCTTAAAATCAGTCAGAAATGCTAGTAAGAGCTGTAAGTTTTATTGCCTATTTAACTACTTAATATCTCTATCATCAGATCGAAACTCAAGTGCCATGCAACGCATTATGAATTGGCGTCATTATAATTATTGTGCACTCGAGGTGGTGGGTGGGCTCAGTATACACTCTGTCCTTACGAATTCAAACAATCGCATAAATTTATATGACGTCCATGCATTTAGGAAATCAACTCAGAGGCGCTCCCAGCCCAGGCCTGGTCCAAAAGAAAAACCTTAAGAAGACGAAAAAGAAAGAACTGGCAGAGTCGTGGGGAAGCGAGAGGAGACCCACAGGGAGGTTAGGCCTATTCCAGATAGCTGGACCCACTACCAGGAATGCTCTTCGCTGCATGGCGACATCAGGGCCTATACGCGAAAAGTTGCAAGGAAGTCTCTATACGGTTAGCTGAGGGGTTTACTGTCAATACCGCGCACACAATACCGCGCACACAATACCGCGCAATACCACGATTTTCAATACCGCGCACAATCTTTGCCGCGCACGATTGATACCGCGAATTTGTTCAATCCAGCTTATATTTGACACACAGAAATACCTTCATCCAGCTCTTATTTCTCATGCTTTATTTTCGTCAATCCAGCTTCTATTTGACACACAGAAATACCTTCATCCAGCTCTTATTTCTCATGCTTTATTTTCGTCAGCTAAGGTATCCGGTCAATACCGCGCACACAATACCGCGCACACAATACCACGATTTTCAATACCGCGCACGATCGATACCGCAAATTTTTTCAATCCAGCTTATATTTCATACCTATAAATACCTCCATCCAGCTTCTATTTCTCGCTCGTTATTTTAGTCAATCCAGCTTCTATTTCATATATAAAAATACCCTCATCCAGCTTCCATTTCTCATGCTTTATTTTCGTCAGTCCAGCTTCTATTTGACACACAGAAATACCTTCATCCAGCTCTTATTTCTCATGCTTTATTTTCGTCAATCCAACTTCTATTTCAGACATGGAAGTACATTAATCTAGCTCTTATTTCGCATGCTTTATTTTCGTCAATCCAGCTTCTATTTCATATATAAAATACTTTCATCCAGCTCTTACTTCTATGTATTTTTATGTCTGAAATAAAAGCTGGATTGACGAAAATAAAACATGAGAAATAAGAGCTGGATGAAGGTATTTCTATGTCTGAAATAGAAGCAGGATTGACGAGAATAACGAGCGAGAAATAGAAGCTGGATGAAGGTAGATTTAGGTATGAAATATAACTATAAGCTGGATTGAACAAATTCGATCGTGCGCGGTAACGATCGTGCGCGGTATTGAAAATCGCGGTGTTGTGTGCGTGGTATTGTGTGCGCGGTATTGTGTGCGCGGTGTTGACCGGGTATACCTTAGCTGAGGTGGCCCATGCAGGGAGATATAAACCGGGGTGAAAAGCTCACATTGGTAGAATGGAGCTTGAGCCAGAGTTTACCACTGGCGAAAACGCGGAAATATAATTATGTTGGTTTATAATAAGTGGCTGTGCTACACCCGAGCAAATCAGGGCAAACGCCCTGCATGGTAAAAGAAGCCTCTGCCCTGCATGTCGTGGTCGTTGTCCTGCCGCAAGATTGCCATAAATGTTCTCTGTCAAGAATTTGGGACATAAAATCACTTCTGCGCTGTTTGCTTGCACAAGTGCACTGGCTATGCCTTGGTTGGAACAAAAAATTCATGTCTGACCATGAATCACTAACAGATGTAGCCTATATTTTTACAATAGACTGGAATACAAATAGACATGTTGATATTGTACAAATAGAAGTAACGAATTAATAATATTCGTTGAATACATACAACAGGTTTTTTTTCATTTTGTCGTCCTTCTGTAAGGTTGGGGTCCTCACAGTTTTACCGAACAGGGCCCCACATTTGTTAATCTGGCACTGTTCGACACGGTCTGCGGTCAGTAGGCTATCAACGAAATCACGGAAGTCTCGTATCTTTCGTGTGGCGAACAAGTCTGGAAGCATCTGAAGGAGATGTCACTCTTTGTGACTCACAGAATTTTATGATACCAAGTAGGACTACTGTTTCCAGAGCGCAGCATCAACAGTTTCTCCCAAAAATGATCTGAATATTGCTCTCCATGCTGTCCACCGACAAGAACAGGGAGGCCTATGTCGCAAAGGTTGCCACATAGCCTATAGTATACACGTTTAGTTTTCACTTCTAGGACTTGTCTGAGCTGCTAGTTGGGCTTGCGTTCTTTGAAACTCATGTTTTAAATAGACCTAGCTGAGAAGAGACTCATGACAACGCCCCTAAACGAATATCCAGGTTCTGTGAGATCACTAAAACGAATCCCACCATTCATGAGCCTGTAAGAAAACAGGACTCCACAATAATAATTATAATATATTTCCGTCGCTAAATCACTCATAACAATCTTCAACACCTTGGAACTGTCTGAATCAGATGATTTTCGACAGTGTGATTCAAACCCATATTACTGGATCTCATTCGAACGTAACAAAAGAGCCATGTGATTCTACAATTCGTTAAAGTGATTAGCTGTATCGCAGAAGTAGAGTAGAAACGTCAGTGCAAAAATTTAACCCTTCGCCAGCACCAAGTGCAGAACAAAGACAGTTCTTGCTACAGTTCGTATAGAAACACAAGAGGCTATGAGCCAACCATTGCAACCAAGACGGCAACAATCTATTTGGTAAACATCGAATGACTGACAAATTCATAGGCAAATGTTGATATTCTCGACTACATTATGATGTTATCTTCTAAGTTTTGCAATCAGTATCTTAAAACCACATAAAATCTACTCATTCCGACATGACTTTAGTAACATTTTTCAAAAAATTAATTAAAATGCATACCTCAGAATTTGTAGTCGGATTGTAGGCTATGCAATTATTACTAACATTGCCATATGCCGATGTCTTGATAAGTTTTATGAAAACAGTAGCAAATGATGAAAATTTCGCCAGATCCGCGCCAGTCCTAAAAATTATTATTTTCTTAGAATTGTTTAACTGTGATCTAATGACACCTGGCGTCACCAAATGGTGGGTTGGAGAACAATTTTAACCACTTTCATTTTTTTAGAACCACCCTAATGGAGTTTAAGCTGTAGAGTGGAGAAACTTGGGAAAGGGGCTCTGGTTATCACGCCTCGGGATTTCTGCGCAAAACTGACGTCTCGTCTGTTCAAACGAATTGATGCCATGCATGAGAACCTCGGATCCTCCACCTTGCTAAATAACACGTACCGCATTAACAGCTACTCTGCCCCTCTGGCAACCGGATTCCGACCTCTTTCTTTGAGCAGCATTCTGACTCGATTCATTATCACTCATGTTAACATTTCTGCGTTATTGT
>OX243811.1:68080926-68118426 GCA_945859605.1 Lumbricus rubellus | reverse complement strand
CAATTTTCAATTTTGACATCACTAGCCTATATCGCATGCACCAACCCATGCATCACGTGCATGCCTCAGGCTCCTCTATAGGCCGTATACCTAAATCACGCCTCAGACTCCTTTCTCTTTTTAAACCCGAACACGTCACTTCATGAGCTCCTCTCCTGAATAACCGACTTCATTAACTTTTCCATTTTGCTCTGCGTTTCTCTGTGTCTCACTTTGCATCTTTCTGTTTATTTCGCTACACCAGATTAGTTTAGCGGGTTTTGTGATATTCTAGCTTTGCACAATGCACGTACCTCTTTTATCACTAATTTACACATTGCAAATAAGTTGAAGCAGGTTGAACATGAGTGCCGATAACAGTTCTACAAATATTATCAACATTACTGTGGAAGAAGAATGCACGATAGACTCGCGTTGACGTTCAGAAGCTACATGTACAATATTGTACATGTATTTTTGGGTTCCACGACAACTGGTTCACCGACAACTGGTTCAACGACAACTGGTTCACGGACAATTCGTTCACCGACAGCTGGTTCACGACAAATGTTACACGACAATATTACTAAAGCTGGATTGATGAAAATATTCTTGCTCAAACTGGAGCTGGATTGATGAAAATATTCTTGCTCAAACTGGAGCTGGATTGATGAAAATATTCATGCTGAAATTGGAGCTGGGTTGGTTAAAGTGTTCATGCTTAAACTGGAGCTGAAGTAATGAAAATGTTCTTGTTTAAATTGGAACTGGATTGATAAAAAGCGCCGGTGAAATGGAAGCTGGATAATTGTATTTTTATATCTGAAGTAGAGGCTCGATTAATCGATAGAATGCTTGATAAATGGAAGCTGGATGGATGATTTTCATTCATGTATTTTAACATGCATCCAGCTTCCATTTCTCAATCCCTTTATAATTCATCCGGCTTCCAGTTTTCTGTTGTTATTTTTGTCAATCCAGTTTCTATTTCACCTGTAAGGAACCTTCATCCAGCTTCCATTCACCATTTGCCGGTGAGCCAATAATATTGTCGTGTACCAATGGTCGTGAACCAGTTGTCGGTGAACGAATTGTCCGTGGACCAATTGTCGTTGAACCAGTTGTCGGTGAACCAGTTGTCGTGACACCGTATTTTTGTATGATAACCATTCGCGGATTCTCAAAGCAGAATAAATCAAAACTTGTGTATCCTGCTTGCCCCTCTGCTATGAAACCAGTTCCACATGATTTTGAGAATCCTACGCCGATTCCTCCTTTCACATCCGCTCTGGAAAGTGACGAACTTTCAGGTGAAGAGTGTTCCACCGGTGATCTGGATGAGTCCTTTCATCCTGAAGTGGACGAAGAACCTCACCTGTTGACTCAGGGAGACCTGAACGATCTTGTGAGAGCATGGGCGTCCGCAGCGGGGCGCAAGGGGGCGCAAGTGCGCCCCTCTGGATTTTTCACATAGTTTGCACATAAATTTAGATTATTTGGTCGTGATTGTTACAACTCCATTTTCAATGTGATTATCGATTCGTTCTACAGGTTGAACCTATTTGTCTTTCTTTGGGTGCATAACGTACAGTATTCTCTCGTGGTAATATGGAAATTCAAACTGTCACCCATTAAATTTAGACCATGTGACAATTATTTAAAAGTTTGCGCCCCCTTAGAAAAATTCCTGCGGACGCCCATGTGTGAGAGACTTGTGTACCCACCTCATTGTTTTCACAATTTTTGGGATTTGCACACTGAAATAGTAACGTTTCATGCCGTTATCTCAACAAAGTCGATCAATATGGATAAACAGTGGTTAACACTGTGGAAATTTATAAGGTTACTATTTTATTATATACTAGCTGTACCCGGCCACGCGCTGCTGTGGCTGAAAAGAGCGTCCAACCATCCCTCCCTACCTAAATTTTACCTTCCCTCCTCTCCCCCTTCCCTCCCCTCCCCCTCCCTCTCCCGTTTCCGTCCCACCTCCCCCTCCCTCTCCCGTTTCCGTCCCACCTCCCTCTCCCCTTCCCCTTCACATCCCCCTCCACCCTCTCCTCCTTCCTCTCCCGCCCCCATTCCCATTCCCCTCCCCTCCTTCCCTCTGCCTCCCTGTTCCTGCATCCCTGCCTTCTCCATCCCTCCCCTCCGGTCTCTCTCTTCCCTCTTCGTCCCGCTCCCTCTTCCTTCTTTCCTCTCTCACACCGTTACTTCCCCACAGCGATAAAATTTGTAATTCGCGACTTTTGGGCGACTTCACAACGTGATTTCGCGTTTCCGAAATTTCGCGACTGTTGGGCGACTTCACAACGTGATTTCTGGACAAAGCGTTTTGGAAATCTGGTAACCCTGCGGTTTTGTTGAATTTCCAAATGGCGGTCGAGCGGAATGCAAACTTCACTTTTTGTGGAAAAGATTGGGTTTTTTTCGGATAAAAAGCATCAAAGAACACTGTCGTATTGGAATGGAAGGTTTTGTTAAATTTTCAAAACAATCTGTGCGTCACTTTTCGAGAGCACTGGGAACAAACTTTTGGAAAGTTTCATTTTTATTTATATAGAGGGGAGGGGAGGGGAGGGGAGGGGAGGGGAGGGGAGGGGAGGGGAGGGGAGGGGAGGGGAGGGGAGGGGAGGGGAGGGGAGGGGAGGGGAGGGGAGGGGAGGGGAGGGGAGGGGAGGGGAGGGGAGGGGAGGGGAGGGGAGGGGAGGGGAGGGGAGGGGAGGGGAGGGGAGGGGAGGGGAGGGGAGGGGAGGGGAGGGGAGGGGAGGGGAGGGGAGGGGAGGGGAGGGGAGAGGGGAGGAGGGAAGGAGGGAAGGGGGAGAGTCTTTTCTGCCACAGCAACGCGTGGCCGGGTACAGCAGAGGCCTGGGCGTTAACGAAAAGGGACGAGGGACTGCTGGAAAGAACAGAGATGAGAATGCTGCGATGGATGCTTGGAATATCACTGAAAGACAGGAAACGAAGTGATGACATCAGGAAGAAGCTCGGTGTGGCGTGCATCACTGACAAGGCACGAGAGATCAGGCTGAGGTGGTATGGACACGTGATGAGAAAAGAGGAGAATAGCTGTGTAAAAAGAATCATGCAAGCGGAGGTATATGGTCGACGCAGTCGGGGACGACAGAAGAAAAGATGGGAGGACGTCATACAACAGGACCTGAAGCTGCTCAAAATGAAGAAGGAAGACACTGGAAACAGAGACAAGTGGAGGAGAAGGATCCGAGTGGCTGACCCCTCGCCAGAGGGAATAATTCTAGCCTGAAGGGAAAGAAAGAAGATTTCTGAAATATTGGGGCATAAACACCTTCACCCCCTTATACCACAAATTAGGGGACCGTCATCTCCTTTCCTTCTAAGTCTCCGGTCGCAGCCCCTGCAGTGTGCAGAGTGAGCACACTGTAGAAACCTCTATCAGCTCTGCCGCTTTTGCGATCTTAACCCTTTAATGCCGGAGGGTATAGGATTTTCCATACCATTTACTACCCTCTCGGCATTAAAGTGTTAAATAAGCTATGCATTAACAGCCTCTAGACCTGCGCTAAACAACGGGGCGGATCCAGGGGGCCAATCCGGTCATGGACACATTTGACATTTACATAGAATGTGCCCCTTTCCCCCTCCCCATATTACCATGGGCGGAGTTTATCAGGGGCTAAAGGGAGCTAAGCCCCCCCCCCCAAGAAGGCCCAGATTTAGCTTTTTTACCATGAAAATGATATCTTTTTCCGGGCTTAGCCCCCCTAAGAAGGCATTAGCCCCTCCAAGAACGGAAACCAAACTCCGCCCATGCATATTACTGATTGTATCGATATGAAATTGAGAACTGGAATTTGTATGTTTTTTGAAAAATTTGGCAGAAGGACAAAAAAGTCATCAGATTGCCAAGTACCGACGTTGGTACGTTTTATGACATTTTTCTGAGAAAGAAGCTTCTTTCTCCCAAAATTCCACCACCTCACTCACTCACATCCTTGGATTTCAATAAACTTGTGCAACTCGTGCATCTTACGACGCTGCCCCAGACCTCCTAGTCGGTATGGGTTTCGTGCCTTCGCAATCACACGATCAAGATGAGCACCCTCAAGAAAAATGTTGTAATTGCGCCACTGAAAGGAAGGACTAGGGAATCCTCCCTAAAAATTGCTCCCTTCGAGCAAACGAAGGGAGCAATAATAGGCTACCCGAAGGGAGTGGTGATCCCGCTATTGGGGCCTATTTACCATAGAAAAAATTCCTCTTTATAATGTGATAAATGATACTACATGTAGATCAGAAAACAGATGAAGATGGCAGTAGTTTTGGAATCAAATAAAATAGAAGCAGTGGGATACCTTCCCTCTGCTCAGCTTTGAAAAAGAAAGAATGAAAAAAGCCACACAGATTAAATGGTTTGTTCATGTTACATTTTGTAATGTGTGTGCACGGATTTGGGATTTAAATCGAGCGAGACTCCTGGATGCACGAATATTTTCCGGTATATTATTTCATAAAATAATAGGGCCCATATACTTAATAGAAACTTTCTAGTGTTCGTTTTTGCAAAGACACTTATGTAGATTCTATTATTTCTAATGCCTTTAGTATATAAGCTATAGGTCTAAAATAGGTCTCTATGAGACTATACGTGTATTTATCGTCCGTTTGATGTTGTCGTTGTTGTTGTTGTTGTCGTTGATGTTATTGTTGTTTTCGTTGCTGATGTTGTTGTTGTTGCTGTTGCTGCTGCTGCTGTTCGAATTATAAATCCGTTTCTTTTTGTTCAGTTGAAGAAGCCGGGGATCGAGTAGACTTCGCTTCTTCGAACAAGTACGTTCGCAAGTCATACGACGAAGACGCAGCTCTACCACCTTTTCCAGACTACTTTAGCAATCCAAGGAACCTCGTCGTTTAATCCATATTCCACCACCTCACTCACATACTTCGATTTCAATAAACTCGTGCAACTTCCTCTTAACTCTTTAATGCCGGAGGGTATAGGATTTCCCGTATACCATTTACTACCATCTCGCATTAAAGGGTTAAGCACCAAAGTCGAGTGGACAAAGAGGAAGAAACTAAAAAGGCAAAATTAATCTGAGTTAATTCAGCAATGTGTTTGGAGAACATTAAACACTGAAAACGTTGAACAATTCAAAAGGTTCCGTCTTCTTTCATTGACATAAACTCATGACGATCACTAGGTAACTTCTGTAGCTCCAGAGAAATAGTCTATAGTCTAATCTATAGACATATAGCACATGCATTACTACGTGTACTTTTTGAATGGCTATAATAATTATCACATAATCATGTTAAATCCATCTCGCCACTAGGCCTATTATAGTGACATAGCCCAGAAACTTCAATCACTGTGTCGACAATGATCCTTGATACATAACAGTCACATTGCGAACGAGTCACTCGCTAGATGGCAAAAGAAACCACGCGATTATTGTGTATCATCATAATACTAAGCCTTTCAATGCGCCGGAGTTCACGATTGCGAATCTACGATTAACTAAAACAAAACTTATCCATGGCTGAGCATAATTATATGCTACGCTTGACGTTTGCCTTTAATGTAACCAATCTTTGTGACATAGGCTACATGGATGCACATGCACTGTGTTTGCTTTTCCACGGTCACTAGTTAGGCCTAGTGATCACCGTCGCCATTTTAGTCTCAAGGAGGTTATTTAAACACGTTTTGAGAACATTATTTCAATGAAACAAACCTTAAAATCACGCAAAATATAGAAATCTCGAGATTACGAATAGTCTTAGACCTAACTGTAGGCCACTAATTGTGATCTTAATCTCCAAATGTCTAAAGCGCCACTCGAAAGCGAAGAGCAAAGTACCATGCAGCTGCTTCACGATATACATGTAGATCTATTATAGCCGTGTCAATCGCTCAGAAGAGTTGTCCAATAATATGATAGTGTAGACTGTAGAGTGTAGACCGAAGGACGTCGTTGTCCGGTTATACTATAATAATTTATTATAATAGACTTAGATAGAGGACGTGGCAAAGTATATCTGCTGGCAGAGTAGTAGAATACGGTTCTATAATTATATAGGCCTACATAGTGTACTGTGTAGGCCTAATGCGCGCCGCTGTTCAGATGTATAGCCTATACTGCCGTGCTAAGCAAAAAGACAGCAACTCAAGTTTTTCCGTTTTTGAGTTAGCACTTGTTTTCACATCCTGACAACATGTTCTATCATATCTGGAAGCAAGGAAACGGTATCGGTCCGGGAACATTGAAAAAAACGGAAATGAAATTAACAGTATCTCAAAATTAGGTCGTCGTGCTAAGCAAAAAAGCAGTAACTTGAGTTACTGTCTTCTTGCTTAGTATTCCATGTATATTCAAGTCCGACCGATTTACAGATATTTCATTATATCGGCTTTCAAACCACCTAGAATCGTCATCGTGGTGTCAAAACATACACATTCAAGGTCAAGGAGTCCAATAGGGTCCTCTAAAAGTTTCCCCATGGGTCTGAATGGCGGCCATTTTCCAAAGTGGCGTTTAAAATATGGATTTTTCAATTTCTCAGCTTACAATTCACTTAGAATCGTCATCTTGGTGTCAAAACATACACATTCAGGGTCACGGAATCCAGTGGAGCCATCAAAATTTTTCCAATGGCCTCAATGGCGGCCATTTTCCAAAATGGCCGACCCAACAAGAAGGATTTGTCAATATCACGGCTTTCAATTAACTTAGAATCGTCATCTTGGTGTCAAAACATACACATCTCAGGTCAAGGATCCCAATAGGGCCATCACAAAGTCCCCCCATGGCCTCAATGGCGGCCATTTTTCAAAATGGCGGACCCAAAAAGAGGAATTTGTTAATATCTCGGCTTTCAGTTCACTTGGAATTGTCAACTTGGTGTCAAAATATGCACATTTCAGTCAGGGATCTCAATAGGGCCATCACATAGTTCCCAGTGACCTCAATGACCACCATTTTCCAAAATGGCCGACCCAAAAAGAGGGATTTGCAAAATTCCCATTTTGGACGGCCATTTTGAAATTGACCGCCATTGAGGCCAGATGAAGTTTTTGGTGGCCCCATTGGAATCCTTGTCCCTAAATATGTATATTTAGGCACCAAGATGACGATTCTAAGTGGATTTAATGCTGAGATATTACAAAATCACGATTTTGGTCGGCCATTTTGAAAAATGGCCGCCGTTGAAGCCAGAGTTGGTTTTAGATGGCACTATTGGAATCGTCGTCCCTAAATATGTATGATTAGACACTAAGATGACACTTCTAAGTGAAATAGAAGCCGAGATATTTTAAATTATGTATATCTGTCGTCCATTTTGGAAAATGGCTGCCATTGGGCCCAGAGGGCAAATCTGCAATGACCCTTTAGCCAAATATTTTTCTTAGGACATGTTCGTGGTATATACCAAATTTCATGTTTGTGTCACAAAGAGAACAATTATTTTTAACCAGCCCGCTCTACCATACGATGAGTTACTGCTTTCTTGCTTAGCATCAAACCGATGTTCAATTCTTCGATACTAAGCAAAAAAGCAGTATCTCATTTTTATACAATTTTTACACAAATTTTAAAAAAAACTAGTTTAGTTTCAAAATTCAGTAGTTTATATATAACTGCTTGCAAAAATTCAGAAAGATTCTAGCTTTATTTCTGGTTGAATTAAACCGATTTCTTCTTTATCGTTTTACGCAAAATCGTCTTTTTTGAGTTACTGTCTTTTTGCTTAGCACGGCAGTATACCGAACTTTGAAAAATCTTAAACGTAGAAGCAAGCATGGCTTCAATTGACTTGTGTTCGTAACAATGTCATGTTGGCCTACTGTCTATTGCATGTCGCAAATTTATATATATCCCAATCCCCCATGCTATTCTAGCTAAAGCGAAGGCTACGACTCTATGATATTTTGTTTGCATGCGTTTGTATGCGCACTTGTATTATATAGCGCCCCTTCAAGCTCCCTATACTCAGAGGCGCGCCCAACTACAGAGCGGACACTGCATCGGAGTTTCACGCCGAAGCGCTGAGAAGTTGTGAGTGAAGGACTTACCCAAGGTCCCTAGGCGGCGACTTGAGGTGGATTCAAACCTGCAACCCTTCGGCTGCACGGCAACGAACATACCTACTACATCACCAAGCCTCACCTTGCGCGTTAAAAGAGCTAAAACCATAAAATATGTCTGGTGGAATACGAGTCCGGTTGCCATAGAGACCAGAAAGAGAAGACATGGTTGCTATAGCCAATGAGTCGGATTTCTTTGAGAATGGTGCGCCTCCCACGGAAGGAAGAGGAGGAGGAAAAGGCAGAGGAGGAGGAGAAGGAAGAGGAGGAGGAGGAGGAGGAGGAGGAGGAGGAGAAGGAAGAGGAGGAGGAGGAGGAGGAGGAGGATCGAATGGATGATGCATGGAGTAGCATATACATAGACATGATAGACTCCTATAATCAGGGTGAGAATTGCCGGGAAGTTGGGGGATTCAACCCCCCAGTCATTTTTAGAGCCCCATGTTAAAGTATTTTTTCATACCCCAATTTCAAGTTTATCATAGGCCAACCCCCCCCCCCCAGTTATTTTCCACAATTCTCATACTGCCTATAATTGTCCTATAGATCTGAACTTCTTTCTTTCTTCACTGAAGACTACTACGAGTCTGTCGTGTCTATTTCAGAGTGGAACTTGGATCATTATTTTCGTAGCCTTGCCATTTCAATCATTCAGGATTTTGTATATACAGTTTGAATGATAATATTTAGAACGAACAATTTCTCTGTTTTCACAGAGGAACCGACAATGTCGGCGCCGACACTTTCATAAGCGGGCATAATAATTAAAAGTTGAGGCAGTTAAGCGCTTGCCATATTGCGGCCATTTGTTCTTAATGATTTGTATTGTATTATACATGTAAGGTTCAGTATAATTAGCTTTGCAGTTTTTAAACAGTTTAGCTTGATTACGTCTGCAAAGTCTTAGATTATAATCTCGAATAAGAAGAGGAATCGACTAAAAACAATCTTTGAAAATTCAACTCCAACCCCTCGTCGGCCTTCTACGAGAATCGTCGACTTTTCTTCATAGGTCTACTTAATTCTCTCCATTCGCGTATATGAATGGTCAGAATGGACGTCGTGTGGGATTCGTTTGTAAATTGTTCATCATCATAATGACACTGCAGTTGTAAGCGTTGAAGGTTTGTTTTGTCATAGGCTAGAAATGGCGCGTTTTAAATATTGTAGTTTCTTCCATAGATGTAAAAAGCGATGGAAACGGAATAAAAACCGGAAAAAACCTCGTTTTATTCGAGAGAAAAAAAACGGAAAAAACGGGAAAAAAATGGAAACGGAAAATAATTTGACTTTTTACATCTTAAACTGCATTTTAGACGTAAAACCCTTGTTTACTTTCTACATGTATCTCTTAAATGACGACATTAAACAATTAAATAATGACATCAGTTATCTGAAACCTGGAGATTGGGCTGAAAACGTAAGAAATATCAGGAAAAAAATAAAATCAAGGAAAATAATAAGAGACAGAGAATAAATAAATAGCGTTGCATAAAAAATAAAAAAAACGGAATAAAACGATGGAAAAAATAAAAAACGAAAAAACCACGTTTTTTGGGAGCGAATAAAAAACGAAAAAAACGTTTTAAACAACTATGGTTAATTTCTTCTTTTGAAAGGATTGCTTGATATTGGTATAAAGCAAAACTCCAATCGTGACTTAAGCTCTCGTGTACATGTCTATGAATCGTTTACTGTCATATATATACGCAGTTATCATTTTGCACAAATTTCGTAATGAAACTCACTTTCCGGTGACAAGGGTTTCTGGTCGGTTGCTTTGGAAAGAAAGCTAAAGGAAAGAGTGAAAACAGGAGCAGACTATAACATTATGAGATAGCAACAAAGCAACAATTAAAAAATCATGCAACTGTAGCTGACTTGACGTGAGGGTTGCATTTGTGTTTAAAACGATTTCTTCAGAGATTCAGTCAAGTCATCTTCACAGGATTTCCTGCTAGCGCTTGAAATTTATGTATATACAGGCGTATACCCAGTTCAAGTAGAGTGTGAAAGAGAGTGTGAATGAAGGAAGGATATGGAAGGAGGAATGGTAAAAGGAAGAAAGGAAGACATGAAGACAAGAAAGTATATATAAGGACAGGAGGAAAGGAAGGCAAGCAGGAATTAAAGAAGGAAAACAGGAATGAAGGAAGGAATTAAGGCATGTTCCCAGAAAAGCGAACGATACCTGGAACGAGACGAAGGAGCTGATAGACTGAGAGAGAAGGAACCTGAGCAGGAGAGACAAACAGAGACAGGGAGACAGACAGAGAGACAGAGAGAGGTAGACAGAGAGAGTCAGATAAAGAAAGAAAGAGCGAGAGTGAGACAGAGAGACAGAGAAAGAGAGACAGAGAGAGAGACAGAGAGACAGAGAAAGAGAGACAGAGAGAGAGACAGAGAGAGAGAGACATGGACGACGAAGGGGTTCGTTAATAATTCAGAGCATTTAATGGATCCGAGGCGTCAGACGGTGATCTGTTTCATCCGTCAAGAAGAGCGCAATGGGAGCGAAGGGAATGGCCGATGAAGGTCTGGTCTGGTCTGGTCTTGTTCGGTCTGGTCTGGTGGAATGGGAGTGGGAAGAGACAGTGGAAGGAACGATGGGTGAGACTGCATGCGGAGGGCTAGAGTAGAGTGTGATCGTGAAAAGAAGGGAGACTAGTGAGAAACTGGCGTGAAATGGTCACCGCCGAGACCACGAAGCCACGAAGGCAGAAGGGAGAAGGGAGAAGGAAGAAGGGAGAAGGGAGAAGGGAGAAGGGAGAAGGGAGAAGGGAGAAGGGAGAAGGAAGAATGGAGAAGGGAGAAGGGAGAAGAGAGACGGGATACGGGATACGGGAGAAGGGAGAAGGGATACGGGAGAAGGGAGAAGGGAGGAGAAGGCGGAAGGGAGAAGGGAGAAGGCATGCAGAAGGTAGAAGGGAGAAGACAGAAGGGAGAAGGGAGAAGAAAGAAGGGAGAAGGAAGAAGGGAGAAGGGACAAGGGATAAGGCAGAAGGGAGAAGGCAGAAGGGAGAAGAAAGAAGGGAGAAGGAAGAAGGGAGAAGGGATAAGGGATAAGGCAGAAGGCAGAAAGCAGAAGGCAGAAGGGAGAAGGCAGAAGGGAGAAGGCAGAAGGGAGAAGAAAGAAGGGAGAAGGAAGAAGGGAGAAGGAAGCAGGTACGAGAGAGGAGGGAGGAGAAAGAGAAACATACAGACACACAGAGAGACAGACATGGAAGCAGATAGAGACAGAGAGGGGAAGATGATTTCTCAGAGGAATTGTATTAGACATGGCAATAGGAAGATGAAGATGACGACGACGACGACGACGACGATGATGATGATGACAGTGATGATGATGACAGTGATGGTGGTGTCTGCGGTCGGTCTGTCGGTCAGCTGACCAAATGAACTGACCATCATCAGAGAGAGAGAGAGACAGACAGACAGACAGACAGACAGACAGACAGACATAGACAGACAGAGACAGACTGACAGACAGACAGAGACAGATCGAGAGGCCAAGTGACCAGCAGTAGTAGCGCAGTCTCTGTGGACGAAGCAATTACGTCGCTCGTCCCTTAATCAAGATTTATCAATTACTTGCCGCAGCAGCGTCGTCGTCGTCGGTAAAGGTCTGCGCTGCCGCCGAGAGAGAAATAGAAAGAGAGAGAAAGAGAGACAGAGATAGAGGGAGGGAGAGAGAGAGAGACAGAGATAGAGGAAGAGAGAAAGAAAGAAAGAGAGACAGAGATAGATGGAGAGGAGCATGGAGGATGGGTGGAAGGAGGGAAAGGAGAGTGGAAGGAATGAGAGTGGAAAACGCGTCTGGAATCAATTAGAAAATGAAATCCATCGAAAGTAGAAATGTAATCGTCGGTCACTCGAGATGACAAACCCACACTCACTCACTCCCTCCCTCACTCCCTCCCTCCCTCACTCACTCCATCCCTCCCTCAACCTTCCCTCTCTTCTCGTCCGCTTCATCGCCTCCTCCAGTCCTCCTCCTCAATTCTCTTCCTCTACCTTCTTTTTCATCTTCTCCAACCGTCGATATATCCAGAACCAGTTGACCATAATGACATAATGACATAATGACATAATGACATAATGACATAATGACATAATGACATAATGACATAATGACTCGGTTGACGATGACATTCTCAACAGAAATACATAGACAGACAAATAGACATACAGGCAGGCAATCAGGTAGAGATGCAGAAAAATAGACATACAGACAGGCAGGCAGACAGACAGACAGCATGCAGACAGACAGGCAGACAGGCAGGCAGGCATGCAGACAGACAGGCGGGCAGGCAGGTAGACAGCAGGGCCGGATTAAGCTCTCGGGGGGCCCGCCGCCATATTCTCCGGGGGGCCCTTAATTCACCTTGACCTTCTGTCACCAGGTTTCTCTCACATGTTAATGCATGACCATAATCATGGGTGGAGTTTATCAGGGGCTTGGGGGCTGAGCCCCCCTCCCAAGAAGGCCCAGAGTCAGTTTTTCACCATGAAAAATGGTATCTTTTTCCGGGTTTTGGCCTCCCCCCCCCATCAAGAAGGCTTAATCGAATGACTAAAAAAGGTCATAAACTTTTTGGGCTGAGAAAAAAATCGGCGCCGCTTGATCTGGACTAAGTCTCTGCCCCAACTTTACCCCCCCCCCCCCGCAAGAACGGAAACCAAACTCCGTTCATGCCTGTGACTGACCAAGAAAGTGTTTATAGTCCTAACTCAGACTTAATAATGTGTAGCTTAATGAAAACCAAGCTAAGCGACACCATAGGCCTATATAGACGTCAATGCAGTAGGTATTGTTCAGTCTAACGGTTTAAATTCTACGAAATACCGATCGACTATCATTTTTTCTACTCTTGGCAGTGTGCAAGCTGGTTAATAATGTCATTAAAAGAATCAGTGTAATGGATCACTGTCAACACTGAGAAGTTCAACTGCAGTTAGACGTTTTCTTGTCATTGTTCTCCGCAGATTATTCTTCAATAATGCCAGTTTGATGAAGGATCTAAGGTCTTTCACCATTGCAGTTGGATATGTATACCATCATGCACTTGTAGCATACATACGGAGAGCAATGGACACCTTGGGAATGTAGATTGAAGAGCTTCAGTTTTGTGCACCATGTCAAGAGAAGCTGGTGATTTAGTCTAGGCCTATAATTATAGTCTCTGCGTTTTTGGCGGCGATATACCATAATTATAGGTCAGATGACTTGACGTACCTGCCTATTTTGCTTTTTACCTGCCTTAATAATGACCTGTCAAATATGCTTTTAAATTTTGATATCTTCCGTACATTAATTTCTTCGACCTGAGGAATAACTACCATGACCTTGGTGCGACCTGCTAAATTGTACAGCATAACGAACTGAAACATTATAGAGAATAGATAGTGCAGCTTCTAAACCACAAGCTTCTAAAGTTCTAAACCGCCAAAATAATTGTCTTTTCCGATGCGAGTAACAATTCTATAATCGTGTCAGCATCCAGCACATCGAAAACCGTTAAACTCTGAGCACATTCTGAACTTCTTTGCATGCAGAATTCCTATAGGCCCATCTTAACGAAAGAACTAACCGATTGACGATTGCCAAAAGGTTTCAGCGAGAAATTGATCCCACACTTCAAATGCAACTTTATGCAATTTTATTTCCCCTCATCAGTGCTTCGAAGATCTGTTTAAGTATGGATTAGGGACAAAATCATGATTATAGATGGCAGATATATGGGGCCATTTACTGCCTTCATAAAATTAAACCAATCAGCAATTGACATGAATTTAGTGAAGTTGAATTATAAATGGGAATGTGGACTGAACTTTTTTGGGTCATGGCAGACATGGCATACTGGTTAATCCGGCCCTGGTAGACAGACAGCATGCAGACAGACAGGCAGACAGGCAGACAGGCATGCAGACAGCCAGGCGGGCAGGCAGGCAGACATTCAGACAGGCAGACATTCAGACAGGCAGACATGCAGGCAGACAGACAGGCAGACAGACAGACAGGCAGACAGGCAAAAAGTTATTTGGACGATGAGACTGGAATGACGACATTGATATTGCTCTCATCTCTGTTTCTGTCTCAGTCTGTCTATCTGTCCTTTCGTCTCTCAGTCAGTCAGTCAGTCAGTCAGTCAGTCAGTCAGTCAGTCAGTCAGTCAGTCAGTCAGTCAGTCATTCATTCATTCAGTCATTCAGTCAGTCATTCAGTCAGTCATTCAGTCAGTCAGTCATTCATTCATTCATTCATTCATTCATTCAGTCAGTCAGTCAGTCATTCAGTCAGTCAGTCAGTCATTCAGTCAGTCATTCAGTCAGTCAGTCAGTCAGTCATTCAGTCAGTCAGTCATTCAGTCAGTCAGTCAGTCAGTCAGTCAGTCTGTCTTTCGCTGATCTCCTGAAAAACCTTGAATTCCGGCGCAATTGCTCCGCTGTTGCTGCTGCTGCTGCTGCTGATGATGATGATGATGATGATGATGATGATGATGATGATGATGATGATGCTAATTAGTGAAGCGTGACCGTGTGACGGTCCAAACAAGGCGATCATTTATTTGCCGCTGCAGCAGCAGCATCGTCGCTTCTCAGTCGGTCAACCGTATCGATATCCAGCCAACAACAAAGACATCACAAGCATCACTCGATTCTCCTCTTCTTCCATCTTCCCTTCCTCCTACTCCTCCTCCTCCTCCTCCTCCTCCTCCTCCTCCTCCTCCTCCTCCTCCTCCTCCGCTTCACGTCCTGCAATCAACCAATCAACCGGAACGACCACTAGCGACATCTGTCCAACAATTGAAGCAGCTCAACATCTGAAGTCACATCGAATTACAACCAACGCAGAATTACATTTACAATTGACCTCTCTCTCTTCCTCTCTGTCCCTGCTCCTCTTCCCTCTCTCTCCCTCTCTCCTTCTCTCCCTCTCTCCCTCCTACCTGCCTCTCTCCCTCCGTACCTCCCTCCATTCCTCCCTCCCTTCCTAGCTCCCTCCCTTTCTCTTTCTGCCCATCCCTCCCTCCACGCCTCCGTCCGTCCGTCCGTCCGTCCTCTTGTCCGTTCATCCGTTCATCCGTCCGTTCATCCGTCCGTCCCTCCGTCCCCGAAAGTTATCTTGTATGGGCATTGGGCATTATCAAAGTCGTGCGGTAGCAAGGGCAAAGCATAGTCTATACGGCCTTTTAACAATAGGTGGAAACAGTGCATGATTCAAGTTCCAGATGATCCCCCCTTTACAACAGCCCAACGTCTGCATCGTCCATCAAACGGTCAACATCCGGAAAGTGAGAATGGAGGAATCCCAATCGCTTAACTCTTTCAAGGAAGAGTTGGAGTTTGAGACGATCATCGTTGGCAGTGTTGAGTGTTGTACCCGGGGACGAAGTATGCAGGGGAGACGTAGAGAAGACGAGAGACGATGGTTGCTGCACGGTTACTTCGTGCATGAGGGGCAGGATGTTATTTGATCAATGGAAAAGTTGTGTTAAATGATATTTTAATCATCGAGAGAGATTCATCGTGCACTCTATGCAGTAAGATTATCAGTGTTCAGTGGCGCATTGGGTTGGGTTGGGAGGTGGGGGGAGAAAGATCTCCCAAGGTTTCGAGAAATGGGGCTTTACGTTTTTGAACGTAAACTGGGCTGTTGTTGAACACATGGAGCGCCGCTGCGGAGTTCTCTTGAAGGGGCGCTATATAAATGTACGATTACAATTACAGTTACATGGACTAGGGTTTATCCGGAGGGACCTCTTATCGCTTCAGGTCACACCTACTCAGTCCTACTGACGAAATCAAGTCGAGGTCTAGTCGTGGCAGGTGATCAAGTCCACAAAATTCAGGATGGCCAGAGGTCATTTAATTTAGACAGCACTTACACGTCTTGCAGCTGTGCTTGTAAATACCCCCAATCTTCCTTCGGACAGTGGTTCCCTTTGTGAAGCTAATGACGCTAATTACAGATGTTTCGAAATAGATACTCGACCAGCTTTGTAGGCCTAATGAATAAGATTACATCCTACAACATGTAGGATGTAGGGCCTAAACATGAGTCTCCATTCAATGTTATAGAATGATGATGCAGTCGAAAGTGTTAGGGGTAACTGATGGGACGTATTGCCCGAATGTGATAGAAACAAGATTACAAAAATCTATGTGGTCGAAATGTGAGCTTGTTGTCCAGGGTTACTGCAAGTGTTCTGACAGGTGCACAGCATTGCGGTGTCACGAAATAGAGTGTAAGAATTGTGGAAAAATAACTGGGGGGTTCGGCCATTATCCATTTGGAATCGGGGTGTGAAAAACAGACTTTATCATGGGGCTCTAGGAAAGACTGGGGGTTGAAACCCCCAATCCCCCGGCAATTCTCACCCTGATCCTCCGTATTAATCGTATCTCCACAAATGAAGAGAAGTCGAAAAAGCCACTTCCATGTGCATTTATTTTTGCAAATTAATCTTCATCTGCTTTGTTTTGAACAAAGACACCAAACAGGTGTGTTTATTCCTACTAGATAATCTTTTTGCTTTGGTTTTAGAGCACTTAAAACTTTTAAAACAAATAAAAACACTCAGCGTCACTAAATAAATTCGTGTTGACTTTCTCTAAACATTGCTGCTTAGGACGCTTAAAACAATTAGAGCCACTTTAAATTTGTATTACAGCGTAAAATTTTCAATTATCCGCATTTTTCAACAAAGGGGATAGAATGGTTTATCCCCCAGGATAGTCTATGCCAATTAATTCTATCCGGGGGATGGCTTAATTCATCCCCCCGGATAGCTTTAATGGGGGATAGAATATCCCGTGACACCGACAAGGTTGATATTAGAAAGTGGAGGGAAAGAGCTCAGGCGCTGGCGTGATCCAAACAAAAGTGCCTCGGACTTGTCAGGGTTTAGGCCAAAGCATTGAAACAAAACCAGGAGTATACATAGATAAAAGGCATTCTTCAAGTTTAAGTTTGTCAGACTGATCAGTATGAGACAAAGCAATATGGAGCTGGGTATCATCCGCATACTGCTGTAATTGGATTCCAAATTGACTGGCAATGCGACTGATTGGGGAAGTAAAGACTGTAAATAGTAAGGGACCAAGGACAGATCCCTGCGGCACTCCAGCAGTGCAAGCAGTGGATTCAGACCGATGCCAACCTGCTGATTCCTGTCACGCAGGTAAGAAGCTATCCAGTTTAAGTCTGTCCCAGAGACACCGAAGCTATTGGCAAGAGTCTTGACAGAAGTAGCTGATGGTCAACAGCGTCAAAGGCTGAGTGTCTGAGGTCAGAGGTCAAGACATACTGAGAGGCAGGCTTTCCCATTGTCAATAGACGAAAAAGTATTATCAAGGGTTAGGGTTAGGGCTTAAAAATGCTATATATATATATTAGGCCTATATATGTATGTATGTATATACTAGCTGCGGTACCCGGCGTTGCTCGGGAAATTTAGAGACCGTCTGTCTATCTGTCTGTCCGTCCGTCTATCTGCCTGTCTGTCTGTTTGTCCGTCTGTCTGTTCGTCTGTGTGTTCGTCTGTGTGTTTGTCCATCCGTCCGTCTATCTGCCTGTCTGTCCTAACGATCCCTGGGGTCCGTCCGTCTTTTGCTCATCTAAGTCAGAAAAGGAGCAGTTGACATTAAACAGATTATCCCTTCCTTGGTCCTCCTCTTTATGTCCGTCTGTCTCTCTCCCTTCCTCTCCTTCCTCTCTCTCTCCCTCCCTCTCCCTCTCTGTCTATCTGTATCTGTGGTGGCTCTAGCTTTCTCCTTCCATCAGTGAATTGCTTCCGTTTGACATGATCCAGGAATTATTGATAATCCACTCTTCTTCCTGCCGCAGCACCACCAGCAGCAGCAGCAGCACCACCAGCAGCAGCAGCAGCATCGCTTCCTCTGGCTGGTGCTGCTTCTGCTGTGGCCGACGACGACGACGCAGGGCATGGTTGCTGCTGCTGCTGCTGCTGCTGCTGCTGCTGATTCAATTGTGCGACGGCAGAGGTCGTCCCTGAGCGCCAATCATCATCATCACCATCACCATCGGCCAACCATCAAGCGACCGACTAATCGCCGACCGACACGCCCCTCTCATCAGTCCTCACTTGCCTCTGCCCTCATGCACCGCCCACCCACCCCACCCCACCCACCCCTCTCCACTCGCCCACCCACCAACTCACCCATCGCCTCTCTGCCAAGTCTTGCAGAGTCGATATAGAGAGAAGCGACGGATGAGATGGAACAACAGAAGAAGAAGAAGAAGAATGAGTCATTGAGACAGTCATATTTATTATTATATTTATTATTATATTTATTATTATATTTATTATCATATTTATTATTATATTTATTATCATATTTAGTATTATTATTATTATTATATTTATTATTATATTTATTATCATATTTAGTATTATTATTATTATTATATTTATTATTATATTTATTATCATATTTAGTATTATTATTATTATTATATTTATTATTATATTTATTATTATATTTAGTATTATTATTATTATTATATTTATTATTATATTTATTATTATATTTATTATGGCGGAGGAGAAGAAAACGAGAAAGTTGCGATGTTGCTGAGTCCTGCATCCTCTTGCAGACAAACAAAATCATCATCATCAACAGCAGTAGCAACAACAACAACAACAGCAACAACAACACTTTGTCGACCTGATGCGGCGACATCTTCTTCTTCTTCTTCCGGCTGCTGCTGCTGCTACAGATGCGCCCCACATTCTTTCATCCACTCATCCATTCATCCATTCATCCACCTATGCATCTATATGCATCTATGCATCTATATGCATCTATGCATCTATATGCATCTATATGCATCTATGCATCTATATGCATCTATGCATCTACGCATCTGTATGCATCTATGCATATATGCATCTATATGCATCTATGCATCTATGCATCTGTATGCATCTATGCATCTACGCATCTGTATGCATCTATGTATCCTCGACATCTATGACGACAATGATGACGACAATGATGACGACAATGATGACGACAATGATGACGACAATGATGACGACAATGATGACGACAATGATGACGACAATGATGACGATACTGCTGCTGCTGCTGCTGCTGGTGTTGTTGGTTCATGGATGGAATCTGTATTCAGGTCGCGTTCTGAATCAGCGGAGAATCTCATCTCCATTTCATGGAAAGAAGAGATGGAGGAGGAGGAGGAGGAGGAGAAGGAGGAGGAGGAGGAGGAGGAGGAGGAGGAGGAATGGTGGCATCAGTAAGGCACACACACGCACACGCACCGATGTTCATGCTGATAAAGAGAGAGAGAGAGAGAGAGAGAGAGAGAGAGAGAGAGAGAGAGAGAGACAGTGAAGAAATAAAATAGTGAGAATAAAGAAGATGAATGTGAGACATAAAAGAACAGGAGAGAGACAGATAATGCAGAGACAGAGCGACAGAGACAGAGAGACAGAGAGACAGAGACAGAGACAGATACAGAGACAATGACAGAAACAGATGCAAAGATTGAAACCCTCCAGACATACATAGTGAGACAGATAGACATATACAGACCAATAGACTCCAGTGCTTATTCAGTGTATACTTTAGAAGAGCAAGTGCATGAGAAAGACTCATGAGAGAAGAGAATGAAGAATAAAGTTAGTAAGTATCCTGAGGATATAATTTTATGTTGTTACTTGAGAGATGGAATCATAAACGTTGCATGGGAGACAGTGCATGCAACTACGTTTAATGGATGTATACATGTACAATTAGATATGCATGAGTTGTTTTCCAACGAAGTCTATAATAATATAGGATGCATTCTCGACTTCGATGATCATAAACTTATCATGCAGCATTGGAACTTGCAAAGCAATTCTTCTGCATCGATGATGGATCATCTGAGGCAACAAATAAACAGAAAAAAGTCGCATAAATATAAAATTGCTATCGTAAACTTCATAATTATTTCTAAAGCGCCATGCAATTCATGCATCTTATAATAATAATAATAATAATAATAATAATAATAATAATAATAATAATAATAATAATAATAATAATAATAATAATAATAATTTACTGATAATAATAATAATAATAATAATAATAATAATAATTGCTCCCCATGCTTTGACCACCCTGCCCTAGTAACATTAGATGGACTCATGAGGACGGGCATTGAGACCATTGTTAATTGCTCTCTCAATGATCTCCAGTGGCTGCAGGCCGGGCTACCAATCAAAGATGGCGGACTTGGCATCCGTAGAGTCGCTTCGCTGGCTTCTTCCGCCTTTTTGGCTTCAGCCGCGTCGACTCTCGACCTGCAATCTGCCATCCTTGCGGCTGGTGTGGCAGCTCCTGACCAGTTCGTGTCGGATCTGTTAGAGGCCCGTCGCGACACCTTGCCGGCGACAATGCACCCCTTACCCGGAAAACAGAGCCTTTGGGACAGGCCCATGGTTGAAAAGGACAAGGCGGAAATCCGCCAGAGTGCCGTCGGGTTAGTCAACCGAGCCAGGCTGGACGCGTCGGGCAGTCCCCATTCAGCTGACTGGCTGTCCGCGCTCCCAATCGCCGCTTGTGGCCTTGTCCTGGATAACGAGGCTGTCCGGGTGGCGGTGGGTCTGAGGTTGGGCTTGGACTTGTGTGGTCCACACACATGCCATTGTGGCGAGGGAGTTGGCCCCGAGGGCCATCATGGTTTCGTCTGTAGGAGAGCCATGGGTCGCTCCCTTCGTCACCACGCCATAAATGACATCATTTGGCGTGCCCTCCTCAGAGCTGACATTCCAAGCATCAAGGAACCGGCGGGTCTCTTCAGATCCGATGGAAAAAGGCCGGACGGGGCAACCCTCATACCCTGGTCAGGGGGGAAATACTTGGCGTGGGATGCCACCATCGTTCATACGTGTGCCGCCTCGTACATAGCCCACCCGAACGGTTTGGTCGGGCCTGCATCAGTGCAGGCGGCCATCCGCAAAGAACAAAAATACGGAGGCCTGCCCACTTCCTACATCTTTCAGCCTGTGGCCATAGAGACATTGGGTCCGCTCAACCCGTCGGCCTCAGACTTCATTAATGAAATTGGCAGCCGCATCTCTTCAATCAGTGGTGACAGACGTGAAGCCTCTTTTCTTTTTCAACGTCTGTCCATTTGCATCCAACGCTACAACCTGGTCGCTTTCAAAGGCACTTTTGCCTCACACCCTGAAGACGAGGCCTGACCCACCAGACATACATTCTTCAGTTAATAATAGTCCATAAGTCCCTGGGGGAATGAAGTACCTCAGGGCAAAAAAAAAATAAAAAAAATAAAATAAAATAAAAATAATAATAATAATAATAATAATAATAATAATAATAATAATAATAAGAGATAATAATAATATTATTATTATTATCATTATTATCAGTAAATTATCAACTTATAGGCATCTCATTTAGATCAATGTAAGTTTCATACCTATAGGCCCATGTTTTTTTTATGCCCGATATATAGTGAGGTGCCAGATTAATATTAGTTTCGACAGTATACATTTTGGGTGATGGAGAAGTCCCATCACGAATTTAGGCTGCAAAGAATAAACGTTTCTTTTACTTTCGTCTTCTTCTTCTCTCACTTTCCCTCCCCTTCTCTTCCTCGTCTTGTCCCATTCCTTCTCCTCCTCGTTGTCCTCCTCGTTGTCCTCCTCGTTGTCCTCCTCGTTGTCCTCCTCTCTATCGTCAGATCTTCCCCTTCTGACCTCATACAACAGTTGTGCGAAGAAGAAGACGACGACGACGACAGAATTAATTCCGTGTCGTCGACTTCTTGAGCGTTGAGTTAAGACAAAGAAAAGGAAGAAAGACAGACAGACAGATGGAAAGATACAGACAGACAGACAGATGGAAAGATACAGACAGACAGACAGTCAGACAAAAAGACGTACGCAGGTTAAGACACCATGCAGGGGAGAGACAGAGAGAGATTGAGAAAGTGAGAGATGCAGAAAGTGTGAGAGAGAGAGAGTATGAGGGAGTGCTTAGCCTAGAGGTGAATGGGGGTGGGTGGCGGTTGGGTGGTTGGGTGTGTCTGGGGGCTGGTTGGATGGTCGACCTGTTTCAGCAGCAGCAGCAGCAGCAGCAGCAGTTTCACCAGCAGTCGATGGTAGTCACGTCCCATCATTCGTCGTCGTCAGTCGGTCGTCGGTGGAATGTATGACTTTGATAAATAGACGAACGACGGAGGCAACGGACTCATCTTAATCAGATTTCCTGCCGGAGGAGGAGGAGGAGGAGGAGGGGAGGAATGGGAGAAGAAGAGAAGGAGGAGGAGGAGGGGAGGAAGGGGAGAAGAAGAGAAGGAGGAGGAGGAGGGGAGGAAGGGGAGGAGAAGAGAAGGAGGAGGAGGAGGGGAGGAAGGGGAGGAGAAGAGAAGGAGGAGGAGGAGGGGAGGAAGGGGAGGGAAGAGAAGGAGGAGGAGGAGGAGGAGGAGAGGAAGGGGAGGGGAATAAAAGGAGGAGGAGGAGGGAGAGGGGAGGGGAAGAGGAGAAGGAGGAGGAGAGGAAGAGGAGGAGGAGGGAGAGGGGGAAGGAGAGGGGAGGGGAAGAGGAGAAGGAGGAGGATGGAAAGAGGAGGAGGAGGGAGAGGGTCTGGTCATCCTCCTCGGCCCCAGGGGGAAAGAAGGGGCTGTCTCCTTCTGGTGGTGGTGGGGGATGGACGGAGTGCGGTTGGTGGTGGAAGGTGCTTCGGGGGAAATGTAAAACACGGCGACGGATCTTATTCCAGTAGACGAAGAGGAAAGGGAATGGGAAAGTGAAGGGAAAGAGGAGGGAAAGGGGAAAAAGAAAGAGGAGGGAAAGGGGGAAGAAGAGTCAGGAGACGAAGGAGCCGCAGCTGTCTGTCTGTCTGTCTGTCTGTCTGTCTGTCTGTCTGTCTGTCTGTCTGTCTGTCTGGCGATCGACGACGACGACGACGACGACGGCAAATATCCATCGGAATAATTCCGATGGCAGACAAATCCATCAGCCCGATTGCTCCCTCTGTCCACTCTCTACACCACCCTCTGTCCACTCTCTCCCCACACCACACCCTCCCTACCTTCCACTCTCTCTTCCACCCTCTTCCTCTGTCGGTCGGTAGTGGTGGCATCGATCTCCAGCCAGACGTATTGTCCACCTCCTCCTCCTCCTCCTCCTCCTCCTCCTCCTCCGGCGCCTCTCTCCACCAACCTCCATTTGACTTGTCCGTTTCCTGCTTCCAAGCGGCCGAAGGGAGGAATGGGGGAAGGATGGAGAGAAGGAGGAGGGAAAGGGGAGGAAAGGATGGAGAGAAGGGTGGAGAGAAGGAGGAGGGAAGGGGGAGGAAAGGATGGAGAGAAGGATGGAGAGAAGGAGGAGGGAAGGGGGAGGAAAGGATGGGAAAAGATGGAGGAAAGGATGGAGGGAGGATGGAGAAGCGATTGGCGCCTGATTGGAAAGAAAGAGGATGGGGAGGAGGAGGAGTAAGTTGAGAAGGAGTGGACAAGAAAGAGGAGGAATCAGGAGGATGGTGATGGGGAGGAAGAGACAGCAGCAACTGCAGTCCTGTGACCGATTGCAAAGAAAGAGTGATATGAGAGGTCGAAGGATGAGAGGTTGGGTGGGGATGGGTGGGGTGGGTGGGGGTGTTGGGGCAGATGATTGGTTGTGTTGTGGGGCGTGTGAGACGGCGGCGGCGGCGGTGGCGGCGCTTCGACGGACACACGACCGATCTGTGTTTGCTCACATCTTGGACAGATTGCATTACGTTTAGCCTTTTGATTGTCGGCTCTCTGTTTGAACCAATCTGTCTGTCTGTCTACCGTCCACTGTCCACTGCTGCGACGACGACGACGACGACTACGGTCGAAGAAGATGCGCCAAATGATCAGCTTCACGGCCACCACCACCACCACCACCACCACCACCACCACCACCACAACCACCACAACCACCACCACCACCAGCACCACCACCACCACCACAACCATGCACCAACACCACCACTACCACCAACACCACCACTACCACCACCACCACCACCACCAGCACCACCACCACCACCACCACCACCACCACCACCACCACCAACACCACCACTACCACCACCACCAACAACAACACCACCACTACCACCACCACCACCACCACCAGCACCACCATAATCACCACCATCACCACCACCACCACCACCACCACCACCACCACCACCACAACCACCACCACCACAACCACCACCAACACCACAATCACCACCATCACCAGTAGCAGCATCATCAGCAGCCGAAGTAGGAGCACCGGTCAGTGCAACAGCAGCAGCAGCAACAGCAGCAGCAGCAGCAGCAGCAGCATCTCTTGCTTCATCTCATCACTGCAGCCGCATCTGATCATCATCTCATCCATCGCATCATCCATCGAGATCTTCTTCGTCTGATCTCTCTTCGTGATTGATTGAAAAAACTGCAGCAAAGAAGAAAAGATTTCATGCATCGATTGACGATGATCGTCATCATCATCATCATCATCATCATCATCATCATCATCATCATCTTCATCGTCATCATCCTCATCATCATCATCATCATCATCATCATCATCATCATCAACAACGCAGTCGTCATTAGCAACCCCATCAGCATCAGCATCAGCATCAGCAGCCTTGCACATATATATATGTATATATATATATATATACAGGGTGGGCCAAAAAAAGTGAGAATATCGCGTAAAAAGTAGTATAATTGCATCAAAACTTGTTTCACTATATCCATAATAGCTTAAATTGTTTGCTCATTCACTTACTTGCCTATTTAGCTATATGATGTCTTTATTTCGACGCATTTTAAAGCAATTTACAACTCAAAACGTACAAGCGTGTGATCGGGCATGCAGAAGCTCAATGAAAATGTCACTTTGAAACGCTTGTAACGCAGTCGGCAGCTACTTGAGCGGTTTCCTAATGAGAGAAGTGTATGATCGAAGCATCTGGTTTACAAACGAAAAGACATTCACCGATGCCACTCCAGTTAACTGTTTATTCCGTTGAAACAAAGAAAATGTAAGTTCAGGAAAGTCGACTCATACGAGAACGTGCAGACCATTTCAGCCACGCGGTATCATTGTATCAGTTGGCGTGTCTCGAATGGGAAAACCAATATTGTGTTCGTTGAACCAGGCGCCAAAGCAAACAGTGAATACTATAATTGTGGACATGTTCTGAGACAAGGCTTGCTGTCTGTAATTCAAGCGATATGTGATCGCCATAACTGGACATTACAGCAGCATGGAGCTCCATCTCACACAGCGAGAAATACAATCAACTTTCTTCGTCAGGAGAATGTTAACTTCATCGAGCCAGACATGTGGCCAGCGAACAGTTGTGATTTAAACACAGTAGGCTAGATTATGCCATAATAATGGGATGCTTTGCAAGAAAAGTCTACCTTCGGCGAAAATTTACCACAGTTCAAGTTGGCAATAATCGAAGAATAGAGAAATCTGGGGCAACGCTTTATTGACATGCAGTAGCATAAACGAGTGGCGTCGACGCTTAGAAAAACCCGTTGAGAAGCAAGGAGGACACATTGAACATGATTTCTGATTAGCTAAATGCTTGGCAAACAAAAATACATGAAAACAATATTATTAATTGAAATATATTTGTAAATAACTCGTATTCTACAAGATGTTCTCACTTTTTTGGCCCACCTTGTATATATACACTGTAACTAGCTTTACCGGGCCACGCGTTGCTGTGGCTGAAAAGAGCGTCCAACCATCCCTCCCTACCTAAACTCCCCTTCCCCTCTCCTCACCCTCCCGTACCCCTCCCCCACAGGGCACCCGGCAGCAGTCTTGCAGCCCCGCTTGGTGAGTCCCCTGGGCGGTTGTATACCATGATGATGATGGCCATTCGGTTGCCGTAGAGTGGTCCTAATATAAATTATAATGAGTCAAAACAACTATGGAAAATAAACAGCAAACATCTTAACTAAAGCACAGTTTCACATTCGATGATCATAGGGCCTTTTAGACGAAGTTTCAGGCACAAAGGTCACTAGATGGTCGGGATGCATTTAATGAAAATACACATGGAAATTGATCGGTACTTATGGGTTATCTACCCCGATTTATTTTGACACAGTGTCTTTTGCCATGAATCGACCAGTTTCTAATGGCTAAACTAACCCTAACACTAACCCTAACCGACCCTCACGATGCCTAACCTGAGCCCTAACCGACCCTCACGGAAAAGACGTGGAATGACAACGCTGAAAAAATAAAAAAAATAAATCGGGGTAGATAACCCATAAGTGATCCAAGGGAGTTCCGCAACCAATCAGACAATGAGCTTGAATTTGCCTAATGAATATTCATGTTAGTCATCTAGCCAGACGTAAAAAGGACGAATGCGCTTCGAAACTTCGTGTTTTTTAGGAATAATTCGCTTCATGAAGCATAATATTATAACTCGGCGTACAAAGAGTTATCGTATAATACATGCATGTACACTCTTAGCAATCAACTTACTACACGTTTCCTTATAGCAACCTAGGTTTTCTCATGGTAACCTAGGTTTTCTCATGGTAACCTAGGTTACCACGGAGTATATAGGTTGCTATGGAGTTCTGAAGAAAGTAAGAGCTTACTAGCCCGGCTGGGAGCTTACTAAACGCGTCTGAAGCAAGTTGAAGCAGCCTGAAGTAAGGTCAAGTGATGGATTGTCCGAAAGTGATGGATTGTCCGTGACCGTCTTCTTTTCCAGTTCCTTGCCCCTGCCCCTGTCCCTGTCTTTGTCAGTGTCCCTGTCCCTCTCCGACGAAATTTTCCAGTTCCTGTCCCTGTCTCTATCTCTGTCTCTATCTCTGCTTGTCTCTGTCTCTATCTCTGCCTGTCTCTGACTCTGTGTCTGTTCCTGTCCCTGCCCTTGTCCCTGCTCCTGTCCCTGTCGCTGTCCTTGTTCCTATCCGTGTCCCCGGCACTGTCCCTGTCCCTCTCCGTCTCCCTTCCCAGTTCCTGTCCCTGTCTCTGTCTCTGTCACTATCGCTGTCTCTGTGCCTGTCACTGTCGCAGTCGCTGATCTTGCCTCTCTCCGTCTCCCTATCCCTGCCCTTGTCCCTGTTCCTGTTCCTGTCCCTGCCCCTGTCCTTCTCCGTCTCCCTTTCCCAGTTCCTGTCTGTGTCTCTGACACTGTCCATGTCCCTGTCCGTGCCCTGTCTCTGTCTGTGTCCTTGTCCCTGCCCCTGTCCCTCTCCGTCTCTATTTCTCAGTTCCTGTCCATGTCCGTGTCCTTGTCCTTGTCCTTGTCCCTGTCTCCGTCTCTGTTCCTGTTCGTGCCTCTGTCCCTGCCTCTGCCCCTGTTGCTGTCCTTTCCCAGTCCCTGTCCGTGTCCGTCTTCTTTTCCCAGTCCATGCCCCTACCCCTGGCCCTCTCACTGTCAGTGTCCCTGTCCCTCTCCGTCGAAATTTCTCAGTTCCTGTCCCTATCTCTGTCTCTATCTCTGTTTGTCTCTGTGTCTGTCCCTGTCCCTGCCCTTGTCCCTGCTTCTATTCCTGTCGCTGTCCTGGTCCCTCTCCGTGTCCCCTGTACTGTCCCTCTTCGTCTCATTTTCCACAGTTCCTGTCCCTATCGCTGTCTCTGTGTCTGTCACTGTCGCTGTCGCTGTGTTTGTCCCTGTCCGTCTCCCTGTCCCTGCCCTTGTCTCTGCCCCGTCCCTCCCCGTCTCCCTTTCCCCAGGATCTCGCGATTGCAATAAATAATTATCCAGCGAAATAAAAAAAAGGCATTATCAATGATTAATAATTATTTAGTTAAGCTAATATATGTAAGAATTTATTGCTGAAACCGTCGACGAGCAGTGATTGACAATCACATGAAATGTCTCATAAACCCTTGCCTTTGAAAAACATTGGTTTTAAGAAAATGGTAAAAAGAAAAAAAATTCTAGGGCGAGGTTTGAACCAGCAACCTCCCATACCGAGTGCCAACGCGCACCCAAGTCGACCAATAAACGATATCGAATGCTTAAAAGTTATCCATGAATGAAAAAATATTTGAAACCGAAACATACATATTCTTTAATAAATATTCGATTTATTGCTGAAACCTTCGGCGAACAGTGATTGACAATCACATGAAATGTTTCGTTAATCCTAGCCTTTGAAAAACATTGGTTTTAAGAAAATGGTAAAAAAATTATTCTAAGGTGAGGTTTGAACCACCAACCTCCCATACCGAGCGCTAACGCGCTCCGAAGTCGACCAATCAGCTTAAGCGATATAGAATGCATAAAAGTGATCCATGAATGAAAACATATTTGAAACCGAAACACACATATTCTTTAATAAATATTCGATTTATTGCTGAAACCTTCGGCGAACAGTGATTGACAATCACATGAAATGTCTCGTTAACCCTAGCCTTTGAAAAATATTGGTTTTAAAAAAATGGTAAAAAAATATTTAAAACATTTCTAAGGCGGGGTTTGAACCACCAACCTTCGATACCCAGCGCCGACGTGCTCCCAAGTCGACCAGTCGGCTTTAACGATATAGAATGCATAAAATTGATCCATGAATGACAAAAATTTGATACCGAAACATAAATATTCTTTAATAAATATTCGATTTAAACTAGTACATTAAGTTACTTTGACTAATATAATTAAGATTACCCATGCTTTGAAATGTGTTCATTTTATTCATCCAAGATATCTATAGGCTAGTGATCTTCAAGCAGAACACAAAGCATGGCAATCTAGCACGTGTTGACCTATGACCTATATTTCCCGTAAAATTCCACTACCGTCCCATATAGGCCCTAGTGACCTTCAAGCAGAACACAAAGCATGGCAATCTAGCACGTGTTGACCTATGGCCTATATTTTCCCGTAAAATTCCACTACCGTCTCATATAGGCCCTAGTAATTTTTAGGCTATAAGCCAAAGCCTGTAGTAAATTATTGCAAAAAACGAAATAATGATGGTTGATGTCAACACACGTTAGCCGGTAAACACGAAGACTGGCTGCCCGTACTCCAAACAATATGGCCGTTAACGAATGCAATAAAATAGAGCGCGACCTATGGACGACATCGCAACATGCATCTTAACATGCAAAGCGTGAGGGTCGGTTAGGGCTCAGGTTAGGCGTCGTGAGGGTCGGTTAGGTTTAGTTTTAGGGTTAGTGCAGTCATTCTGCTGAAATTGAAGCTGAATTGATGAACAATGTCGTCGATAGGTCATGCTCTAATTTTATTGCATTCGTTGGCAGCCATATTGTTTGGAGTACGGGCAGCCAGTCTTCGTGTTTACCCGTTAGCCTAATAGGCTAGATCAAAATGAAAAAGAACGCTTAATTGCGATATTCACATTTTGAACGATAGGTCTATTCGAAATAGGCCTATTTCAGTAGGCCCCCATAGTCCTGCGTCGGCCTATGGTAGGCTTATTAATATTAGGCTAGCCTATAAATTATGACATAGCCTAGACTTTTCATTATTTTGTTTTTAGGCCTATGTGCACTTGCAGTGCTTAAAGTGTCGAAAAACAAGTGTCTGGACGCTCCTTACCTTTCCTTACTATGCGGGCCAAATAAGTGGCAGGACGGTGTACAGATTTTTAAATAAGTGCCTGGACGCCGTCCATGACCGTCCAGGCACACTTTAAGCCCTGTGCACTTGTTATCTATAGCGCCCATTCAAGGTTAAGCTTACTTCTCAGAATCAATATCGACAACAGCGATAACACTGAATCGGAGTTTCACGCCCAAGCGCTGATCGAGCAATTGCGAGTGAAGAACTGTTCTGTTTGGCCGTAGTCGGGAGCGCCTCTGAGTAGTTTCCTGAAGAGGCGCTATTTAAATAGGTCCTACTTGAATTATTGAATATGGCGTGACTTGACGTGACGTGAAGCCACATGACATGGCGTAGTGTGATGTGACGAGACAGACTTGATAGGCCTATGTAATGACACGACATGACATGGCGCGACGTGCACAATAACATGTTATTGCTTAAATTGCATGTCATAAATATAATAATGACCAGGCAAGAGGTGGAATAGCACAGGCTAACTTAAAACAGCCTATGCCCTGATATCTCATTAGCTTAAATGAATAGGCCTACGCCATAATAATTATTATATTGTCACGTGAGGTGACATGAGATGGCATGACATGAGCAGCAACTTGGCTTGGGATTGGACATGGCAGCAATAAACATCTCGTAGCCTACGCCTAAGTCCTTTTTCTATATTTTTTTAAATCAAACTTCATTAACGAGCTAAAAACAAGTAAGATGGAAAGCAGAACAGGTTTCTTTGTAGCCTGTAAAATTAGGCCTATGCAGTCTAATTATTTTAAGAGTTAGGTTAAACAAAGAACTGAATATCACATTCATTAGTCTATAGACTCGAAGTCATAGCGTCAATAACAAAATTATAATTAGGCTAGCCTCGTATACGATATGGCATAGTTCTTATTATCGCTACGGGTAACTATGATAGCTGTGCATTTCTATTAAGATGATCACCAAAAGACACAAGACAGTAAAATAACTGGTTAGCCTACATTTAGGCCTATCCTCGTCCTACATAACTGATGGTGTATCAAGCCTTCATTTACTGCATATGCCTGGTGTATGCCATTATTTACACCGCATGACAACATAACTTTGAGACATTGTGCTACTAACATTAAAAAATAATTTTATAACGGCGCTATCGAGTAAAACGTGGAATAAAATAATAGGCCTTCACATTTCTGATGAAGTTTGCTGCCATTTGCTGCTTACTGTTAACTGCGGTAAAACAGGGTACCAGCCTTTTACCGGAAAATGATCCGCCATTTGTCTCAACACAAGTGAGAGGGGCGCATGCTTCTATTGATTAAAGAAATTGAAAATTTTGTAAGTATACGCTTTTCGCTTTTCTGATTCATAATTGATCTGTAATCTAGCATCGCTGTAGAATCGGGGGACCTAAAAGACAATAGTTTGTAAGTCTGATTGCGTTGTGAGGGTCTAACCGACACATGTTAAGGATTGGCGGCAAATCGAATGCCGTTGTTTCCCGAAAACAGTTTTATAGAAAGCGGCCGAACTCTCGAAAACCATTCAGATCTAATATTCGTTTCGGTGATCCGAGGTAAAGGGATTCAGGCCTCACCCTCTCGAGGCGTCGTGAGGGTTGTTTAGGGTCAGTTTAGGCGTCGCGCTGGTAGGCTATGGTTACCTCAGTAAAGTTAGCAACACGAAAATATTTCCGTTTCGTAAAGACCACCCGGTTCCGTCTCTTCGTAATATTATACCGAAAACGCACCATATAAGTTGCATTGTTTATAATTGGGTTGGCCTAAAGCCTCCCCCACCAACTTCTATGTCTTACCCTCTATTCGCCTACCGTATGTGTCTCTGCCCTTCACAATCCTTATTCATTCAACAGCTCAAAACACTTATCCATTAAACGAGTCATATCGGTTTCATTGCATGGTAATCTTATAGAAAATCCTTGGCTTTTAAGCACATGATCTCTGACTGAATCTTCCTCTGGCGTCTGACTATCCGCGCTTCAGATTCACATTTCGGTGTGACCTTGTGCGCGTTTTGCATTTATTTAATAATAATAGCATGGCTCGGCAGCAAGTAAACAATATGGTGGCCACAGATCAGCACAGAATAGAACGTTGTCGCTTGCGGCGATCAATAGCCCAATGTTTCCAACAGCATTCAGCGATAAATAGCCCGATTTTTCCGCGCAAATAAGTACGTCAGATAATATTTTAGTCATGTAATAATTAGTTTTAGCGGTGGTCAAATGACAGTTGGACTGGAGAAAATAATTATAGGCAAATAGAAATAGAATTGATGAAAAATAACATTGTTATAATGGGCATACAATTTACAATGCTAAACGAAACGCGGAAATCCCGAAACATTCAGACTCCTCAACATTTATGGTTACCAAAGACTTAGCTAAAATAGAACGCTGCGACCTATCAGCCGCTTTTCATGTGTTTTCAGTGATATTCTGGGTTGAATTTCCTGGAAACTATGAACATTTTCAACGGAGTTCGTTTTACGGTTCTACGATATCGTTGACTTTGTCCTTGGTGGAAACGGACAAATCAGTCTGTGCTCTATCCTGTCAAATTCTTCCGCCATGTGAGTTAGTGAGTCACTAGTTGCACATGATTACGGTATTTGAGTAGCAAATTGTCTAATCAGTTAAATTAAATTGTGGAAATAAAAACTACCAGTTTTAGTCAAAGTATATGTAGAATTTGTTTAGTCAGGCACGTTGTCATTAATTCGTTAAGGTGGGTGTTGAACTGGTCAAAGCTGGTACAAATTTCTCCAGCTTTGTCAGCCTTGGCATACGGGGCAGGTGCCCAATTCTCTCCCTCACCGTCTCATCTACCCACCAACAGTGTACGCATTTATCAGACTTGGCAAGGGCTTCGGAATGAATAGATCTCTGGAACAAGTTATTTTTTGGCTGTGTAAAGGCTTGAGCCCTAACCTAATATTCGACAGTCCAGTGTGCTTACTACTGCATTAAAAGTATCTACAATTCTACATTATTATTATCAATATTATTAATTTAATTAAATTAATTACTTTTGATTGACAGTTTACTCGTTTCATCTAAGTTGACCAGGGGTTTTGCGGGAACTGAAATCTTGAACAAGTTCTTTGGCTATGTTTGGATTTTAGCCCTGACCTATTAAGGTCTGATGTGCTAACCATTGCAATTTGGAGCATAGTATTTAATTTAAAAATTATTGGTATTGACATCAACATTTATTTTTGTGCATTTATTCAGTTTCGCTATTCATAGATGCATTATAACAGTTAGTTGTATTTGTCTAGCACAGCAAGCAACATGTATGCGTGTATAGTTCCTGTCACTGCAGTGCTTTACTAATCTATAATTGCACTGGCAATGAATTCTTTAAAATATTTGTGCAATGCTAAGTAACGTGCATGAACGTGCTTATAGAGATTGTATTGTATCTGGCCATTTATAAAGCACTTTTCCCAGCAAGAGCCTTTCAGACGCGCTCCCAGTGTGTGCAACCGTGAGAAAAAGGCAGGTTTTGGGATGAGAAAAGGACGATGAGAGCTCACCAGATACAATGATGGAAAGAACTGAAGGGGGGGGGGAGGAGTCACTATTGATATTCATTATTGCCATGGCATTGCATAAGGTCTGCGATATGACTAACTGAAAATAGTTGTGTTTGTAGAAGTCGATATGTTGTACGAACTCTGGCAATTGAGAATGCTGTACAAGTTGATGGCCATAACTATGTGTGGTTACATCTTCGAAAGCATCGTTAGTATCTCATTTTTATCCAAACATTGTTGGTATAGCCTTCATTAATGTTATGCATTTATGAAGCGCCATTGTCGTATGACCAAGTATCAATTGATGACACTGAGCGACTGGTAACCAAGAACTGTGTAAAGTTTCTGCATGGCAACCATTTCCAGGATGTCTCAAACATGTATTGTAATTTTGTGTCTCTAGTTCTACAGGGCAAGTGTTACAGGGATAGTTTCCTTAATTAACCATGTGCAACCTAAAAAATATCTCCTTATGCTTTGGTTTCATTGAGCAACAGTATATAATTATCAAAATATTCATGCAGTACTTATAAACTATCCCTGTTTTCTTCACATAAATTATTTCATATATTGTTTTTCTATTAATCTTTTGTAACACAATTAGATTCTAAAAGAGCAGTTTCTGAAGTTTGCACTAGCCAAACAATGGTAAGTTTTAGAGGCCTCTATTGCAGATGATGTGTAGTACTGTAGAGTTACCTACAGAATTTGTCTGTTCTTTTATTATCAGTATCATAAGCGCTATTTTATTCTTATGGCACCACTTTATTATATCTTTTGCTTTACTATAGATACTAAGCTTGTATAGCATGACATGTGGTGTCGATATCCAACGCGCAAAATTTTGTATTCTTTTCTAGAAACTTCTATCTGACCAGTCATCAAGTGGTGTTGACAAGCCTTTACGATGTCGGCTTCCTGAAGGTCAGTCAATTACGACAGACAGTCTAGGTTGAGGTAAAATGTCTGTGAAATCTTTTCCGTGAGGAGGCTTGAAAAAATGCTAAATGGGGTCAAAGGCAGCACTCTATTTATGTGAATGTGATATGACGCCCGATGTTCCGAAAGGAATGAAAGGAACTGAGATATATGACAGGGTGGATTAATAATTATAATCTACTCTCATTTGCAGAGACTAAGAAATGCTGATGCTAACATTTCGTATTCATAACTATATCATTGATGGTGCTCTTCTACTTCTATAATGTTGATGAATGGGTTTGTGGTCATGGTGTTATTGGATCTATTGAAGGCGTTGTTGCTCTTGGTACAATCAGTGTTATTATTATTGTTATTATTATTACTATATTTATTGTTATGGCAATCGGGCATTGCGATTGGCGAAAGAACCCGAGAAAGCCACAGCATGGAAGTGCTGTATAAGTACTGATAATCTCTGGAAAATAATGTAGTTTCTCTCATATCGTCTGTCGCCTTTGTTAAGTAACGACCTATATCTGTTATGAGAGTAATTATTATTATTATTAGTATTATAATTATTATTTACCCTAGGTGCCTGTGATACCTTGGGGTGTAAAAACTATGCTAGGAGCTGTTGTTGAATGTCAGGAAATTCAGGTCTCATACTCTGCAATGTTAGTGAAAATACTGCTGCTATTACTGCTGCTACTACTACTACTAGCACTACTTTTATAGCTAATTATTGCAATCATTTCTTACCCATGATCATGTGCTCTAATGCTCTTAAATAGCTGTTATTATGGTTGTTTTTGTTGTAGGTGGTGGTGGCACAGACAATTCCTGCTGTCTTGCTACTAAAGCAGATTCCTTTTCCGCATGCTAGAGGAGCGTTGCATCTAGAAAAATTGTATTTAAGAAATTATTTAGTGTATATTAACGTTGATTTTATTGTAATATATATATATATATATATATATATATATATATATATCTATCTCTAGCTGTCTATCTTTATTCACGAGCGCTAAGAGGCTCAGTTTATTCACGAGGGTTTAGGGCCTCAGTTTATTCACGAGGGTTCAGGGCACTAGTTTATTCACGAGGGTTAAGGGCATCAGTTTATTCATGAGCATGAAGGGCATTAGTTTATTCACGAGGGTTAAGGGCACTAGTTTATTCACGAGTGATAAGGGCCTCAGTATATTCACAAGGGTTAAGGGCCTCAGGTTATTAACGAGGGTTAAGGGCATTAGTTTATCCACGAGGGTTAAGGGCACTAGTTTATTCACGAGCAATAAGAACCTCATTTTATTCACGAGGGTTAAGGGCCTCAGGTTATTAACGAGGGTTAAGGACATCAGTTTATTCACGAGGGTTAAGGGCACTAGTTTATTCACGAGAGCGAAGGGCACTAGTTTATTCACGAGCGCGAAGGGCACTAGTTTATTCACGAGGGTTAAGGGCATCAATTTATTCACGAGGGTAAAGGGCCTCAGTTTATTCACGAGCACTTAGGGCCTCAGTTTATTCACTAGGATTAAGGGCCTCAGTTTATTCACGAGGGTTAAGGGCCTCAGGTTATTAAACGAGGGTTTAGGGCCTCAGTTTATTCACGAGGGTTAAGAGCATCAGTTTTTTTAACGAGCGCTAAGGGCATCAGTTCACGAGGGTAAAGGGCATCAGTTTATTCACGAGCGTGAAGGGCACTAGTTTATTCACGAGGGTTAAGGGCATCAATTTATTCACGAGGATTAAGGGCCTCAGTTTATTCACGAGGGTTAAGGGCCTCAGGTTATTAAACGAGGGTTTAGGGCCTCAGTTTATTCACGAGGGTTAAGGGCATCAGTTTTTTTACGAGCGCTAAGGGCATCAGTTCACGAGGGTAAAGGGCACTAGTTTATTCACGAGGATTAAGGGCCTCAGCTTATTCAAGAGGGTTAAGGTCATCAGTTTATTCACGAGGGTTAAGGGCCTCAGTTTATTCACGAGCAAGAAGGGCACTAGTTTATTCACGTGGGTTAAGGGCCTCAGGTTATTAACGAGGGTTTAGGGCCTTAGTTTATTCACGAGGGTTAAGGGCATCAGTTTTTTCACGAGCGCTAAGGGCATCAGTTTATTCACGAGGGTAAAGGGCATCAGTTTATTCACGAGCGTGAAGGGCACTAGTTTATTCACGAGGATTAAGGGCCTCAGCTTATTCAAGAGGGTTAAGGTCATCAGTTTATTCACAAGGGTTAAGGGCCTCAGTTTATTCACGAGCGTTAAGAGCCTCAGTTTGTTCACGAGGGTTAAGGGCCTCAGGTTATTAACGAGGGTTTAGGGCCTCAGTTTATTCACGAGGGTTAAGGGCATCAGTTTTTTTACGAGCGCTAAGGGCATCAGTTCACGAGGGTAAAGGGCACTAGTTTATTCACGAGGATTAAGGGCCTCAGCTTATTCAAGAGGGTTAAGGTCATCAGTTTATTCACGAGGGTTAAGGGCCTCAGTTTATTCACGAGCAAGAAGGGCACTAGTTTATTCACGTGGGTTAAGGGCCTCAGGTTATTAACGAGGGTTTAGGGCCTTAGTTTATTCACGAGGGTTAAGGGCATCAGTTTTTTCACGAGCGCTAAGGGCATCAGTTTATTCACGAGGGTAAAGGGCATCAGTTTATTCACGAGCGTGAAGGGCACTAGTTTATTCACGAGGATTAAGGGCCTCAGCTTATTCAAGAGGGTTAAGGTCATCAGTTTATTCACAAGGGTTAAGGGCCTCAGTTTATTCACGAGCAAGAAGGGCACTAGTTTATTCACGAGGGTAAAGGCCATCAGTTTATTCACGAGGGTTAAGGGCATCAGTTAATTCACGAGCGTTAAGAGCCTCAGTTTATTGACGAGGGTTAAGGGCGCTAGTTTTTTAATGAGCGCTAAAAGGATCAGTTTGTTGACGAGCGAGAAGGGCACTAGTGTATTCACGAGGGTTAAAGGCCTCAGTTTATTGACGAGTGAGAAGGGCACTAGTTTATTCACGAGGGTTAAGGGCCTCAGTTTATTCCCGAGGGTTAAGGGCGCTAGTTTATTAATGAGCGCTAAGGGGACCAGTTTATTGACGAGCGAGAGAAGCACTTGTTTATTCACGAGCGTGAAGGGCACTAGTTTATTCACGAGGATTAAGGGCTTCAGCTTATTCAAGAGGGTTAAGGTCATCAGTTTAATCACGATGGTAAAGGGCCTCAGTTTATTCACGAGCACTTAGGGCGTCAGTTTATTCACGAGGGTTAAGGGCCTCAGGTTATTAACGAGGGTTTAGGGCCTCAGTTTATTCACGAGGGTTAAGGGCATCAGTTTTTTTACGAATGCTAAGGGCATCAGTTCAAGAGGGTAAAGAGCACTAGTTTATTCACGAGGATTAAGGGC
>OX243811.1:68065926-68075926 GCA_945859605.1 Lumbricus rubellus | reverse complement strand
TGACTTAATGGTTCCTTTCACTTGCTCTGCAACAGTGCAGAGGCATTCGTTCTCTGTGGTCGGTCCATGTGGACAGGCCAACAACCGAGAAGGCTCAACGCAGTCTGGTAGCAGAGCAGATTCGAGGGACCACCAACTCCCCATTGGCCGAAGAGTGTAAAGCTCGACGGGAGGCTATGTCACAGACATAGATCAGATAAGTAGGACGGGGCACTACCAGTAAGGCACCGCCAGACAAGTGCTGCTATTCTGTATGAGATGTGCTGCGAGACTGGAAGCCAGTGCAAAGCATCACACATGTAAGCAGAGATTGGGCCAAATTTTGGAATATGACCAATAAACCGAGCAGCAGAGCGCATGACCCAGTCAAGATGCCCTATTAAGCTAGATGAGTGGCCTGCAAGGACTACAGCGGCATCATGAGATAGGGACCGCAAGACAATACGCTACTGGCAAAGCTGGTAATAGCAGTTTTGTGTTACTGCCACAGCAAAGCAGAGACCCACCATATAATTCACTACGAGGCAGAGAGGCAATGCAGGACGTCCCACATATAATCATGTTTATTTACTTATCTTAAGGTGAGCATACAAAATAGCAAGTTTACAGCTAAGTCTAAGATTGATCAGTTACATGTTATTTTGCATATATGATGATTTCACTCTTGTGATTTAAAAATTCTCAATTGGTTTTGATCTAGGAGTTGCTGGAGTTACTGGCATCTGGTTGTTTCTGTGTCAATGAAATTGTAGCCTGTGCCAACACCAACAGCTCGTCTTTTGAAGGTGAAGATCAAATTTGTTTACCTTGGTGTGTCCCTTGTCTTGACCTGAATTAGACGTGCTGGAATTCCTTTAGATTCCGACTTAATTCAACTTCTTACATACATGTATGTAAAATTTCTGCCATAGATGTGAATTATTACTTTGCTGTGACTAGTTTAATTTTTGACAAACTGTCCTTTAAGATAGAATTAAAGTAATTACCCTCTTTACTCCTGTAACACTTTCGAAGCTGACCATAGAATTTTCTTTTGTCATCTCTTTCATCTGTTGAACATAAATTTGTGACTTCACTGTGAATAATTGCATTGAGTAATGGTAGCTGAATTGATTTTTAGTTCTCAGCCTATTTGTTTGTGCATCCACTCAGAGAGTCGCCTGTAGAGACCTTGAGCAAGTCGTTCGCTCACAATTGCTTAGCACAATCAGTGTTTTTATGATTGTGCATGCATTTCTGAATTTTGGGAACTGGCAATATCAAGTAAACTAAAGTGCATCTTTAGTATGAAGTGTCATTTCGCATTCTTGTCCCCTCCTTTGTTACCAGCAGAGTTGGTCATTGCTGCTCGGTTCTGGCTGGTCACCCATCTGGCTTAATAGGGCATCTTGACTGGGTCATTTGCTCTGCTGCTCGGCTTATTGGTCATATATCAAAATATGCCCTGAATTTTCCTTACATGCGGGATGTTTTTCACTGGCTTCCAGCCTCAAAACGCATCTCTTAATCTCGACCTACATAATAGCAGCACTTATCTGGTAGTGTTCGATTAAATTGGCCATCCACTTTGCATGATCTGCAGTAGATAAACTCCATAATGTGACTGTGGCGCAGGACCAATCCCAGACCACACTAGTAACGATTACTGTCGTCCACCGCACTCCGTCCTAATGTAGATGGCGTCTGCATGAGCATCAATATATGAAAAATAGGTCTCTTCCAACTTACAGTTTGGTAATGAGCTTAACTCAGCTTATAGAGGAATGTTCCCAATGTAAAAGGCAAGTGAGAATTTTACAATTAGGTTATTCATGCATTATTTCAGTTCAATCCTGTTAAATATGTCACATCATATCCAGTTATGGCATGACAAGCCAATATATTTCTTCATATCATAGTTGCTTGAATTGGATGAACTTTCGCTTTGCTGATATTCCCGTCATCATCCAAACATCGTTAAATATAAGGCATACACATCTGACCGGTCGTAGGCAACACCTTTTCTTCTTTCACCGAACCACCAGCAACAGCTAGGCCTACATCTATATCTCCAAATGTAGCTGTTGAGAGCTGAATGGACAGGAATGAAATTAGATCAGCTTTCCTTTCAGGCATGCCAAGAACATTCAGCCAATTTTTCGACAACATTACTGAGTACCTTTCAAGACTCTATACCGTGACTGAAAGCACCTTTACACGTCACGATATTGATGCCACTCATGCCAGATCCATGAGATAGTCAGCTTGATATGTTATGATATGGTGATACATGGTAACTACGTCGGTGATCTTTTGCCGAACGCTCCTTGGTTTAAGACTTGATGAGGCAATTGTGATAATTTGAATGATCATATCTAGCCAAATAATGGAACATTGTAGATAAATTCCACAGCACAGGCCCCAGAATTCATCTTGCAAAGACCGGGTAAAAAACTGATATCAAATTCCTAATGCATACATGACTTCACTTGTACCCTTTTTAGGATACTGGCCGCCATTTTGTTCGCCATTTTGGTTTTCGTACTGTGCTACATATTTGACTTTGGTTCCATCATACTCCTTGACCTTGAAAATGTTGAATTAAACCCTGAAATCATGATTCCATTGCATATATGACTTCAGCTATAGCCATTTTAATATTCTGGCCGCCATTTTGTCCGCCATTTTGGTTTCCGGTGCAGTGCTACATATGTAACCTTGGTCCCATCGCATTCCTTGATCTCGAAAATGTTGATTTAGACTCTGTAATCATGTTTCTATTGCATACATAACTTCATTTACGGCCATTTAAAATTCTAGCCGCCATTTTGTCCGCCATTTTGATTTTTTGGCAGTGCTTCATATATGTATTTGATTTCATTGCATTCCTTGAACCCCATAGTCTTAATTTAGAGTCTAAAACCGTGTTACTATCACATACAATACTTTACTTTTAGGCATAATAAGCAATTGGCAGTCATCTTGTCCGCCATCTTGTTTTTCCCATGGAACCGCCAAAAATCCAGCTTGCTAACCGCGATTTTCGGTTCCAGGAGGGTCTAATTAGTCTAGAAACACCGGTTAGCAAATTGTTACATGATTTGCTTCTAACAGTGTAATTTTCAGATTCCAAGCCTAGACTAAAATGCATGGGTCCATGATTTTGGAATTCACGTTCTGTAACCATTGTAATATACCTAAAAATACCATGTTTGAAACAATTTAGGACTGCATTAAAGCATTATTGGACCTGGGGCCGCATGTACAATATTTATGCTGTGTGTGTTAAATTGGTATGAAATAATGAATACAGTGCTTTTTATTTTTATCTCATCAGTTACATGTTAAGTTTTTCTCTTCTTTCTTACTTGTCTGACACTGTGTATATACCAGTATCCAAATATCGCGAGGCCATCCGAAATAATTCCATGGGAAAGAAGACAACCATTGACTTAGCAGGTTTATAAGCCCTTTGGGGTGTTCCTTTGACATCTACATCAGAGAACTCTATTGTAAATGTGTTGTCATTGCATATATTTTGTTGCTTTTTGTTTGTCATTTAATAAATTACTTCAATCAATAGGGCTGTAAATTTCTACCTAGGTAATTTTAGCATGACTCTTTTATGGCATGCGCACTTTTGTCAAGCACCCTCGAAATGGGTTGTCAAAGAGGTCTATTGTCACATTATAATTAAAAATTGTATTCAATATTTTTTGTGATACTATTAAAAATAAATTCTGGGTTCTTGTTTTCAGATGTTCCTACATTCATCGATCTGTAACAAAGTAACAGTGTCTCGTGGAAAGCAGATTCGCAGCATTCCCCAAATTCTGCATCAATGGACATTGGACATTGTAGTCTAGCAGGAACTGGAAACTTGATAGGAGATGTAACATTTTAAGTTTTTTAGTGATCAGAGATAGAGAACGTACAAAAATATGAATATAAATTATTATTAATTGTTATGTCCCATTTGAACAATATGAAGATTGCTGCTTTATCCTGTTCTAAAAGTGTACAATTTGCTGAACATTGCTGCTATTATTATTCATGGCAATGTCATAATCCGCTTTGATAATTAATATAAATTTTCACTTTTAGGATTTTTTGGCTAAAAGGTGATTTTTAGCGTGATTGGTACTGACCATTATGTTCCATTAAAGGCTATTGTTGCTGTTATTGTGCTATTGCACTGGCTTCCTTTCTCACACAGGGTCACTTACCGAATATCTTCCTTGGTTTGGCGCTGTCTCGCGGGTGTGGTCCCTGTTTATTTGTTGCTCTGTTGCTCCACCCTAAGTGTCCAGCGCCGTGGCCCCCTCCGCTCTTGTAAGCAGGCTGAGCTTCTTGTCCCCTGGTCACGCACTTCTATTGCGCAGCGCCGTGCCTTTTCTGTTGTTGGCCCTGCAATCTGGAATGTGCTCCCTGTGGAACTACGTTTTTGAGACTGCGTTCTACTCTGCTCTTAATACTGTTCTCTTTAGCCGTGGTTGGGTCGGGAGCGCTTCTGAGTAGATATTCTTAAAGAGGCGCTATATAAATGTCTGAAATGAATGAATGAATTGCTATTGCTAATCGTATGACTGAAAAAATGCTGGAAATTGTACTAGCATCATTGTTATTAGTATTGTGATTACTAGTTATCAATTGTTACTAATTGTAGGATTACTGTTATTTGCATTAGTTACTATTGTTAATACTGCTACTATAACTGGCACCAGTACTGTTATGATGTTAGTATAAAAAGGCATTCCTATTATGTAATAACATTGCAGACTTTCAAACTAATGTTCGTTTCATATGAACTATTGAGTTCTCTATTACAATCCTGTTGCTTGACTTTTTGCTAGTGTAGGACTGATGCCGAACTTAAGAATTTGTTTTACTGATATACTGTCATTCTATGTTTAATCTAATAATCTGCATGCTTATATCTCAGCAATTGTGACTATCCAATGTAAGCAGTTGCATACTGGAAATCAGGGCCCATCCCTGTTTAAACTATTGCTCTTTTACGGCTTCGTTTATACTTGATGATTGTTTGATTGGTAATGTTGTTATGATTTCAAATGTAATAAACTCGTTGACTTTGACAAATTATGATGCTGAAGATTGCATTAGTAAAGTTTATCATTGAGTTTTTCTGTTCTAGTATAATACTGGATTGAATGGTTTACTTTATTTACTACTGAGGGCAATGTCAAGGTTCATTGTATAGACTCTTCAAGAGTCCATGAAGTAGCACTGAAGATTATTTTATGGTAACCTAGGCCGCTTTCTTCAAAGCACATTGCCTCACATGGTGGTGAGGCAATGTGCTTTGAAGAAACCTCTCCTTTTGGAAACATTGAGAAGTAAGCTATAAAGTAAGCACTGCAAGTTGCTATAAAGTAAGCTCTGCAAGTTGCTATAAAGTAAGCTATAAAGTAAGCTCTGCAAGTTGCTATAAAGTAAGCTATAAAGTAAGCTTTGCAAGTTGCTATAAAGTAAGCTATAAAGTAAGCTCTGCAAGTTGCTATAAAGTAAGCTATAAAGTAAGCTCTGCAAGTTGCTATAAAGTAAGCTATAAAGTAACTATAAAGTAAGCCCTGCAAGTTGCTATAAAGTAAGCTATAAAGTAAGCTCTGCAAGTTGCTATAAAGTAAGCTATAAAGTAACTATAAAGTAAGCTCTGCAAGTTGCTATAAAGTAAGCTATAAAGTAACTATAAAGTAAGCTCTGCAAGTTGCTATAAAGTAAGCTATAAAGTAACTATAAAGTAAGCTCTGCAAGTTGCTATAAAGTAAGCTATAAAGTAAGCTCTGCAAGTTGCTAAATGGTTACCTTAGCTATCCACCTGACGGACAAACCCGAAGTAACCTTGACCTTACTTTATGGCAACATAGAGAAGTTACCTCCCAAGTAAGCTATGGAGGATACTTTAAAGCATACCTTAACCTATCCACCTGACGGACAAGCCGAAGTAAGCTTAACCTTACTTCAAGGTATGGTTTGTATTTAGAGTGTATAGGCCTAGGTCTAAGTGATATTGTGATCTAGTGACATTGCGAGTGTGCAAGTAAATTTGGAACAAAACGTGATTCTTACGAACGAAGCGATGTTAAGTTAGGCTAGTAGGAACTTGGTTTCTATTTTAGAATGGAAAGCCCGTATTGAAAATTGGATGTTTATTAAGGAACTTTATACAAAGAAATAGGGTGTCTAAGGAAAAAATTTAAGGCCTAATTTTAAAACTGTTTTTCAAATACAAATATCACACAGTGACGCTAAACTTCAAATTACAACAGATTTTTGCTATTTACCGAACTAACGCAACCCAGATGACCTAATGAATACTCATATCGCAGTAAATGTTGAATATTCATAACGCAGTAAATGTCATTAGCGACAGCTATGGTTGCGGGTGCCCCTTGTATCAAATTCCATGTGTATTTTCATAAAATGCGGTCGGGATACTACTGCGGGTTAGACTATACATAGACTACAGCATGCGCAACGAATTTGATGATCTGGGATCTGATCTCATGAGAGGCTTCCTATACTAATGGTGGGGCACCAAAATATTCAAGATCCTCGGATTGGGCTATATAGTAACTCTCTTCGTGATTGAGACTCGCAACAATGGTAGTAAGAACAAACACACAGTGAGCCAAAATTAAGTCACCATAATTATCTAACCCGACCTAAGAATGATCTGGCAGAGTGACTCTTATGCAGTCCTTCAATGAAGTCCTGGTCAGAAATAAGGTAGAGAAACAATTTGCTCTGCAATGGTCAAGTTTAAAGCCAGATTTTTCAAGTGTACTAAGAGGAATAAACTATGACAACTTACAGTAGCCTATACAGTAGGCCTAGCCTACTTCTTTGAATTTTGCCTTATAATATTATGCCCGATGTTTATGTGATCAAATTTGCTTGGATTTGTAAAAATCACAATGTGTCACAATGTTGCCTAAGTGACTATTCTTCTGGTGTTTTGAGCAAGTCCTAAATCTATCTATTCCGATTTTCATCTAATTTGGCAGATAACTATATTTTCTGAAGGTGGAACACAAAAACATATTGGTTGATATTAATAATAATAACATAATCTGAGAAAAGTGAGAAAAGTCAGAATACCATCCAAGTCATAATAATTTATGCGCTATAATAGGCCCGATATGCAAGCACTTTTTTGCTTGAAAGCACACTTTTTGCTTAAAATGGACATCTCATCTTTTAAGTGAAATTCAACATTCATCTATAATAAATATAAATAGCACTGTGCTTCTGCATATGCTACGGCGAAGAAAAGAGCAAGTTGGAACTTGGAAGAAATGACTCTATGTATAGAATATTGCGAAGCAAGAAGCAAGTTGGAATTTGGAAGAAATGATTCTATATACAGGGTGGGCCATAAAAAAGTAAACCCCTACTGTTTTTGCCCATATCTTGGCTAGAAGTAGGCTAAGAATTTCGAAATGAAATTTTACAGGCTTAAAGACAATTCATATTTACACAGGATGGCCAGATTTTATAAAAATATTTCAAACAGACCAAAAGTTATATCACTTTTAGTGAGACCTCCCACCGTTTTTGACGATTCAAAAACTCGACGGAACAAAAAGTTGTAAAAACCAATTTAATTGTTCTGGCCAATATCTTGGTCAGAAGTACGAATATCGAAATAAAATTTTACAGGCGTAAAGACAATTCATATTTACACATGATGGCCAGATTGTATCAAAATATATCAACAGAACAAAAGTTATACCACATTCAGTCAGAGCACCACCGTTTTTTGACGATTCAGTAGGGTAACGCAACAAAGAAGTAGCAAAAAACCATTTTATTAAGTATCATCTCAAATATTTGTTATCAAACGGCCTTGATATTGCCAGATGATCATTATTATTACTATTTAAAAAAGAAACAGGGTACCAGCGCAGCTGCACGTCACTGAGAAGTCACTTAGCAAGATGACAATCAAATTGGTAAATATACAGGGTGGGCCATAAAAAGTAATCCCCTGCGGTTTTTTGCCCATAGCTTGCTTGGCCAGAAGTAAGAATTTCGAAATGAAATTTTACAGTCTTAAAGACAATTCATATTTACACATGATGGCCAGATTTCATTAAAATATTTCAAACACAACAAAAGCTACACCACGTTTAGTGAGGCCACCCACCGTTTTTTGACGATTCAAAAACGCGACGCAGCAAAAAGTTGTAAAAACCAATTCAATTATTCTGGTCAATATCTTGGTCAAAAGTAAGAATATCGAAATGAAATTTTACACGCTTGAAGACAATTCATATTTACACATGATTTACTCCAGATTTCATAAAAATATTTCAAACAGAACAAAAGTTATACCACATTCAGTGAAACCCCCGCCGTTTTTTTTGACGATTCTGAAGGGTGACACAACAAAAAGTAGCAAAAACAAAATTTTATTAAATCCCATCTCAAATATTTGTTATCAAATGGCCTTGATATTGCCAGATGATCCTTATTATTACTCTTTAAAAAAGAAACAGGGTACCAGCGTAGCTGCACATCACTGAGAAGTCACTAAGCAAGATGATAATCAAATTGGTAAATAAGGAATCTGTGACGTTAATCAACAGGTCCATCAAGAACCTTGCAAAGATACTCAACAAAAGTTTTGTCACTGGTGGTGGGCACATTGAAAACAAGTTGTGAAGCACTACCAAGTTCATGTGACAACAGTTATTTGAGATGAGACTTGATAAAATCGTGTTTTTGTTACTTTCTGCTGCGTTTCGTTTTTGAATCGTCAAAAAAGGTGGGTGGCCTCACTAGAAGTGGTATAACTTTTGTTGTGTCTGAAATATTTTTATGAAATCTGGCCATCATGTGTAAATATGAATTGTCTTTAAGCCTGTAAAATTTCATTTCAAAATTCATACTTCTGGCCATGATATCAGCAAAAAAACTAATTTTTATGCGTTTAGTTTTTGAATCGTCAAAAAATGGTGGGTGGTCTCACTAAAAGTGATATAACTTTTGTTCTGTTTCACATATGGCGATGAAATTTGGCTATTATACGTAGATATGAATAACCTTCAAGCCCGTGAAACTGGATTTGAAAAATTCCTATTTTTGGCCAAGATATTGGCAAAATATCGTAGGGATTACTTTTTTTGGCCCACGCTGTATATAGGAAATCTGCCAGATTAGTCAACAGGTCCATCAAGAACTTTGCAAAGAGACTCAAAAGAAGTGTAGGTACTGGTGGTGGGCACATTGAACACAAGTTGTGAAGCACTACCAAGTTCATTTGACAACAGTTATTTGAGTTGGGACTTAACAAAATCGTGTTTTCGTTACTTTTTGTTGCGTTTCGTTTTTAAATCGCCAAAAAACGGTGGGTGGCCTCACTAAACGTGGTATAACTTATGTTGTGTTCAAGATCCAGAACTGTTTCAAGGGGGGGGGGCCAAAATCTTAGATCTTGGACGGGAAAAAGGGAAAAAATTGGGGAAAATTGTGATCGGTCGTTGAGGAAAAAAATTACTTTTCATCCGCCGAAAAAGTTGACCTTTTTTTTTTTGGTCATCTGCCAAATTTTTTCAAAAATCATACTATTTCATCCGCCGAAAAAGTTGATGACCTTTTTTTAGTCATCTGCCAAATTTATTTTTTCCCAAAAATCATACTATTTCATCCGCCGAAAAAGTTGATGACCTTTTTTTTAGTCCTTGACTTGAAAACCGAACAGTGGGGGCCACGTACCATGCAATTTTCCTAATAGGGGAGGGGGGCAATATCCATTACACCCATATTCGTAATGCTAATTTCAGACCAAATGGGGGGGCCACGTCCCATGGCAGTTTTCAATGGGGGGGGGCATGGCCGGATTGCCCCCCCCCTGGATCCGCCCCTGCATATATATATATATATATATATATAATATATTATATATAGATCTAGATGTATATAGGGCCTATAATAATATATACGAGAAATGAAAATGTCATCGCAGCGTTTAAGAAACTGCTGAACAATTTTCGCA
>OX243811.1:68042131-68065726 GCA_945859605.1 Lumbricus rubellus | reverse complement strand
GAAGAGCAAGTGCATGAGAAAGACGCAAGAGAGAAGAGAATGAAGAATAAAGTGAGTAAGTATCCTGAGGATATATGTTGTTACTTGAGAGATGGAATCATAAACGTTGCATGGGAGACAGTGCATGCAACTGCGTTTAATGGATGTATACATGTACAATTAGATATGCATGAGTTGTTTTCCAACGAAGTCTATAATAATATAGGATGCATTCTCGACTTCGATGATCATAAACTTATCATGCAGCATTGGAACTTGCAAAGCAATTCTTCTGCATCGATGATGGATCATCTGAGGCAACAAATAAACAGAAAAAAGTCGCATAAATATAAAATTGCTATCGTAAACTTCATAATTATTTCTAAAGCGCCATGCAATTCATGCATCTTATAATAATAATAATAATAATAATAATAATAATAATAATAATAATAATAATAATAATAATAATAATAATAATAATAATAATAATAATAATAATAATAATAATAATAATAATAATAATAATAATAATAATAATAATAATAATAATAATAATAAGAGATAATAATAATATTATTATTATTATCATTATTATCAGTAAATTATCAACTTATAGGCATCTCATTTAGATCAATGTAAGTTTCATACCTATAGGCCCATGTTTTTTTATGCCCGATATATAGTGAGGTGTCAGATTAATATTAGTTTCGACAGTATACATTTTGGGTGATGGAGAAGTCCCATCACGAATTTAGGCTGCAAAGAATAAACGTTTCTTTTACTTTCGTCTTCTTCTTCTCTCACTTTCCCTCCCCTTCTCTTCCTCGTCTTGTCCCATTCCTTCTCCTCCTCGTTGTCCTCCTCGTTGTCCTCCTCGTTGTCCTCCTCTCTATCGTCAGATCTTCCCCTTCTGACCTCATACAATAGTTGTGCGAAGAAGAAGACGACGACGACGACAGAATTAATTCCGTGTCGTCGACTTCTTGAGCGTTGAGTTAAGACAAAGAAAAGGAAGAAAGACAGACAGACAGATGGAAAGATACAGACAGACAGACAGATGGAAAGATACAGACAGACAGACAGTCAGACAAAAAGACGTACGCAGGTTAAGACACCATGCAGGGGAGAGACAGAGAGAGATTGAGAAAGTGAGAGATGCAGAAAGTGAGAGAGAGAGAGAGAGAGTATGAGGGAGTGCTTAGCCTAGAGGTGAATGGGGGTGGGTGGCGGTTGGGTGGTTGGGTGTGTCTGGGGGCTGGTTGGATGGTCGACCTGTTTCAGCAGCAGCAGCAGCAGCAGCAGCAGCAGCAGTTTCACCAGCAGTCGATGGTAGTCACGTCCCATCATTCGTCGTCGTCGGTCGGTCGTCGGTGGAATGTATGACTTTGATAAATAGACGAACGACGGAGGCAACGGACTCATCTTAATCAGATTTCCTGCCGGAGGAGGAGGAGGAGGGGAGGAATGGGAGAAGAAGAGAAGGAGGAGGAGGAGGGGAGGAAGGGGAGAAGAAGAGAAGGAGGAGGAGGAGGGGAGGAAGGGGAGGAGAAGAGAAGGAGGAGGAGGAGGGGAGGAAGGGGAGGAGAAGAGAAGGAGGAGGAGGAGGGGAGGAAGGGGAGGGGAAGAGAAGGAGGAGGAGGAGGAGGAGAGGAAGGGGAGGGGAATAAAAGGAGGAGGAGGAGGGAGAGGGGAGGGGAAGAGGAGAAGGAGGAGGAGAGGAAGAGGAGGAGGAGGGAGAGGGGGAAGGAGAGGGGAGGGGAAGAGGAGAAGGAGGAGGATGGGAAGAGGAAGAGGAGGGAGAGGGTCTGGTCATCCTCCTCGGCCCCAGGGGGAAAGAAGGGGCTGTCTCCTTCTGGTGGTGGTGGGGGATGGACGGAGTGCGGTTGGTGGTGGAAGGTGCTTCGGGGGAAATGTAAAACACGGCGACGGATCTTATTCCAGTAGACGAAGAGGAAAGGGAATGGGAAAGTGAAGGGAAAGAGGAGGGAAAGGGGAAAAAGAAAGAGGAGGGAAAGGGGGAAGAAGAGTCAGGAGACGAAGGAGCCGCAGCTGTCTGTCTGTCTGTCTGTCTGTCTGTCTGTCTGTCTGTCTGTCTGTCTGTCTGTCTGTCTGTCTGTCTGGCGATCGACGACGACGACGACGACGACGACGGCAAATATCCATCGGAATAATTCCGATGGCAGACAAATCCATCAGCCCGATTGCTCCCTCTGTCCACTCTCTCCCCCACACCACACCCTCCCTACCTTCCACTCTCTCTTCCACCCTCTTCCTCTGTCGGTCGGTAGTGGTGGCATCGATCTCCAGCCAGACGTATTGTCCACCTCCTCCTCCTCCTCCTCCTCCTCCGGCGCCTCTCTCCACCAACCTCCATTTGACTTGTCCGTTTCCTGCTTCCAAGCGGCCGAAGGGAGGAATGGGGGAAGGATGGAGAGAAGGAGGAGGGAAAGGGGAGGAAAGGATGGAGAGAAGGGTGGAGAGAAGGAGGAGGGAAGGGGGAGGAAAGGATGGAGAGAAGGAGGAGGGAAGGGGGAGGAAAGGATGGGAAAAGATGGAGGAAAGGATGGAGGGAGGATGGAGAAGCGATTGGCGCCTGATTGGAAAGAAAGAGGATGGGGAGGAGGAGGAGTAAGTTGAGAAGGAGTGGACAAGAAAGAGGAGGAATCAGGAGGATGGTGATGGGGAGGAAGAGACAGCAGCAACTGCAGTCCTGTGACCGATTGCAAAGAAAGAGTGATATGAGAGGTCGAAGGATGAGAGGTTGGGTGGGTAGGGGTGGGGTGGGTGGGGGTGGGTGGGGATGGGTGGGTGGGTGGGGGTGTTGGGGCAGATGATTGGTTGTGTTGTGGGGCGTGTAAGACGGCGGCGGTGGCGGCGCTTCGACGGACACACGACCGATCTGTGTTTGCTCACATCTTGGACAGATTGCATTACGTTTAGCCTTTTGATTGTCGGCTCTCTGTTTGAACCAATCTGTCTGTCTGTCTACTGTCCACTGCTGCGACGACGACGACGACGACTACGGTCGAAGAAGATGCGCCAAATGATCAGCTTCACGGCCACCACCACCACCACCACCACCACCACCACCACAACCACCACCACAACCACAACCACCACCACCAACACCACCACTATCACCACCACCACCAGCACCACCACCACAACCACCACCACCACCACAACCACAACCACCACCACCACCACTACCACCAACACCACCACTACCACCACCACTACCACCACCACCACCACCAACACCACCACTACCACCACCACCACCACCAGCACCACCACCACCAACACCACAATCACCACCATCACCACCACCACAACCACCACCACCACCACCACAACCACCACCACCACCACCACCACCACCAACACCATAATCACCACCATATGCAGTAGCAGCATCATCAGCAGCCGAAGTAGGAGCACCGGTCAGCGCAACAGCAGCAGCATCAGCAGCAGCATCAGCAGCATCTCTTCCTTCATCTCATCACTGCAGCCGCATCTGATCATCATCTCATCCATCGAGATCTTCTTCGTCTCATGATCTCTCTTCGTGATGGATTGAGAAAACTGCAGCAAAGAAGAAAAGATTTTATGCATCGATTGACGATGATCGTATAAAGAGATCAGATGAACATTATGATCATCATCATCATCATCCTCATCATCATCATCATCATCATCATCATCATCATCATCATCATCATCATCATCATCATCATCATCATCATCATCATCATCATCATCATCATCATCATCATCATCATCATCATCATCATCATCATCATCATCATCATCATCATCATCATCATCATCATCATCATCATCATCATCATCATCAACGCAGTCGTCATTAGCAACCCCATCAGCATCAGCATCAGCAGCCTTGCATATATATATATATATATATATATATATATATATATATATATATATATATATATAGGGTGGGCCACAAAAGTGAGAACATCGCGTAAAAAGTAGTATAATTGCATCAAAACTTGTTTCACTATATCCATATTAGCTTAAATTGTTTGCTCATTCACTTACTTGCCTATTTAGCTATATGATGTCTTTATTTCGACGCATTTTAAAGCAATTTACAACTCAAAACGTACAAGCGTGTGATCGGGCAGAAGCTCAATGAAAATGTCAAATTGAAATGCTTGCAACGCAGTCGGCAGCTACTTGAGCGGTTTCCTAATGCATGGAATCCTATATTCAAACCCTGGATTGAAAGGGTGAAAACAGCCGTTTCGTGAATTGGCCCACTACAGCAGTATAGTTCAGCAGCATCGCCATGCATTCGGGTGAGGCTACAAGCGGCGTTCATGAACAAATACATTAAGCCAGAATACCAAATTGCTTATCTAGATAGATAAAACATGCAAATATAATAGCAATTTTGAGTTGAGGTAAGAGATGTATAATATAAGTTGGCTGTTAACTATTTTAAAGTACAGTAGTGGCCATATTATTATGGACAAGGCTAAAAAACCAGTTATTTTCACATTTCGCACATATTTTATGCAATCAAAGGACTAAAAACATATGGTATGGCATGGCAAGGCAAGGCATGGCAAGGCATGGCATGACATGACAAGGCAAGGCATGGCAATGTACGGCAAGGCATGGCATGGCATGGCATGGCTTGCATGCATGGCATGGAATGGAAAGGCATGGCATGGCATGGCAAGGCATAGCATGGCGAGGCATGGCAAGGCAAGGCATGGCATGGCATGGCATGGCAAGGCATGGTATGGCATGGCAAGGCAAAGCAAGGCATTGCATAGCATGGCATGGCAAGGCAAGCATGGCATGGCAAGGCATGGCAGCGCAGTGCCATGCCATGCATATCATGCCTAGCCATGGCATGCATGGCAAGGCATGGAATGGTATGGCATGGCAAGGCATGGTATGGCATGGCGCGGCACTGCCTTGCCCTGCCACGCCATGACATTCCATGCCTTGCCAAGCCATGTCTTACCATGCCATGCCATACTATATGCCGTACCGTGCCTTTCCATGCCAAGCTTTGCCATGCGTTGCCATGCCATGCCATTCCATGCCTTGCCATACCATGCCATGCCATGCCTTGCCATGCTATACCATGCCTTGCCTTACCATGCCATATCATGCCTTGTCACACCATGCCATGCCATACCATGCCATGCCATGCCCTGCCATGTTATGCCATACCCTGCCTTGCCATGCCATGCCATGCCATGCCTTGCCATGCCATGCCATGCTATGCCATACCATGCCTTGCCATGCCATGCTATACCATGCCTTGCCATGCCTTGCCATACCATGCCATGCCATGCCTTGCCATGCTATACCATGCCTTGCCTTGCCATGCCATATCATGCCTTGTCACACCATGCCATGCCATACCATGCCATGCCATGCCCTGCCATGTTATGCCATACCCTGCCTTGCCATGCCATGCCTTGCCATGCCATGTCATGCTATGCCATACCATGCCTTGCCATGACATGTCATGCCATGCCATACTATGCCTTGCCATGCCATGCCATACCATGACATGCCATACCATGCCATGCCATGCCTTGCCATGCCATACCATGCCATGCCTTGCCATGCCTTGCCATAATATGGCATTAAGATGTTCTTAGTCCCATGATTCCATAACATAAGTACGAAATGTAGAAATAAATGTTTTTTTAGCCTTGTTCATAATAATATGGCCACTACTCTGTCTGTATTTGTCGTTGAAGATTATTGAAATTATGAACTACCACAGCCACATGCAACCACTTGTCACTGCAATCACACAACCAACTACCACAGCCACATACAACCAATTGCCACTGCAATCACACAATAACTACCACATTCACACACAACACCTATCACACCAATCACACTACCAACTGCCACAACATATACAACCACTTGCCACTGCAACCAACTGCCACAACATATACAACCACTTGCCACTGCAATCACACAACCAACTACCAATAGCCACTTCGACAACCAAATCCTGCACACTTATACACCATTTTCGAATAATCCAAAGATTGTCTGCAGTTCAGAATGGAGTTAAACAGTAAACGTAGAATTCTATATAGAATCACGATAGCCACTTCAACAGCCAAATCCTGCACACTTATACACCATTTTTGAATAATCCAAAGATTGTCTGCAGTTCAGAATGGAGTTAAACAGTAAACGTAGAATTCTATATACAATCACGATAGCCACTTCAACAGCCAAATCCTGCACACTTATTCACCATTTTCGAATAATCCAAAGATTGTCTGCAGTTCAGAATGGAGTTAAACAGTAAACGTAGAATTCTATATACAATCACGATAGCCACTTCAACAGCCAAATCCTGCACACTTATTCACCATTTTCGAATAATCCAAAGATTGTCTGCAGTTCAGAATGGAGTTAAACAGTAAACGTAGAATTCTATATGTAGCGTCCTATGAGGCCGCTACAATTTAACGTCCTTTTAGGCCGCTTGGCGTACTTACTTGCTAATTGATTTTATTAGATATCGCGGTTCTATTTTTAGATCATCACATAGAAGTGATATTTTTGCGAAGGCCGGAGCCGTGTTCGGTAGGAAACTACTGTACGAGGCTTCTGTCGAGGCTTCTGAATCCTTCTGTGGTAGTCTGAGTCCTCTTGTGGTAGCCAATCGCAGTAGTTTGTCCGTCCTATCAGAGGCCGAGGTTTGCGGCCGACGGTCGTTTTTGCGAGGTAGTCGTTGATTGGTCGATGCGGCCCACGTGACCGCTGCAACCGCCGAAAAGTTAGTCGATCTCAGGTTTTCATCAGGGTAGGAAGTCGGCTCGTGAAGACAAGAATTTGTGCAGTTTTTGGGTCTGAAATTGTTAGTTTGGTGGCTGATTGCCTGATTTTATGAATAAGAAGATATCGCTGACGGAGCAACGGGTTTTGGCACCGTTTGCGACTGGTTCTTTGTGAATCTTTGATGACATATATGCATATATTCGGCAAGAAGTGACCTGATCTTCTTTACATATACGAATTTCGACTCTGACTCAAAATTGCACGGAAAGGAAGGGAAGTATAAAATAATCTAATTGCTCCATAACAGAATCCGAAACCAATTAGAGTTTATTAATTGAAACTAAGGATAATGTTCGATAACTGATGATAAGAATTGAAATTTATGTTGATGTGGAATAACGGTCGATACGAATCGAACCGGAATGTAATTGTTGAGCATAGTGTTAATAATCGAGCGTGATTACTAGAAACAAGGTTACGCACGCCTGTTGATTATCTGCTTTAATTCCGCTGGAGTAAAAAGACACTGAACACTTAGTAAAGATCAATATTTAGGCCTAGTCACGTATGTTAACTGTTAACCCTGTTTGTCAGTTATAATCAGTTGAATTGCTTAATTAAATATATCAAATCAGACGTTAATAAATCATTGAATGATGGAAACGTCTATAAGGCCTGAGGATGACTCTGATGAGGATTTAGAGGAATACATAACCGAGCGGGAGAAGGGAGGAACCCCTGACAGACTCGAGGAAGGTGAGGTAATGCAGGAAAAGAGAAGGGAAGGGTCGATCGCACTTAAGGATTGGGGATTTAAACAATCTGTTGAAGGGGATTTGAACCCAGACGGACTTCCGCTAGGGGAAGCCGTCGTCCTCAGACCGAGGACCGCAGACATATGTCGCCACTCGACCGAAGCCATTCCTGGTACCAATGAGAGACATCCCTGCCCTGAGGTGGAAGACCCAACCCTAATCTATAACTTTACCACAGTGAAAGCGTTAGCTGCCAGGGTTCTTACCTACTTAGATGGACCTGTAGAGTTACCTGACGACAGAGAACCCCTTCAACAGTGCGGCGCCTCACTTAGAAACCTAGGGCGGGCACCTACCACTTGGGAGGCTGAAGAGCGACACCAGGGGTGGGACCCGAGGTCACGTGGTTTTCTTACGAGGGGGCAGCAGGCCGTTACAATTGGCACCAGACTAAGTGGGGTAAAAGCAAGCTCAGGTACATTTGGTCCTAGACTAAGTGAGGTTTTAAAGTTAAGGTCAGATACAGAGGTTCAGGTCCAACCTAGTGCAAATACAATTGACACTAGAATTAGTGGGGAACAATTAAGCTCAAATGCAGCTGACGTTCAGGTCCGATTGAATAGAGATTTAAACACGATTTATGAAAGTTTTGACTATGAGTCGTGTATGCGCAAGAAACAAAACCGGTTAAATAATGATATAACCGAACAATTGAAATGCAATAGTGAAGACTCAGAAGTAACTGATATGCGGCCTCTACATCGATTTGTGCTCGATTCAAATACGATAGCTATAGGGCAAGACTGTTTGAAAACATGTACTAACTCTGGAATGTTAGTTGTAGATAAATCAAATGGGGATTTGTCGTTCACACGAGAGTACGACTGGGGTCCACGAGATGCACATCCTCGTCTCATCTCAACCGCAACTCCACGGGCTGCCACCTTCCCATACTCGTCGTACCAATTCATGAACACTGAAACTGGAGACCTTCGACGATCGAATGAATTTCCTCCACGAATCATCTCTTCGAAGAATGTGGGTATGCACGACGTCCAGGTACGTGAAATGAAACCTGAATCAGAAAAGATCGCGTTCGCTTCTGCTTCGATTCCTCGTATGCCCACCCTGACGACATCTTCGAGTCGGCCGATAATGTCAACGATGTCTTCGTCGCTAAAAACTCAGGTTACCCAGAGCTACGAATACTTACCTCCTGAGAAAGTACAGCCCATCTTCGTGCCCTACTACGGTCCAGTCTCGTACAATGAACAGGTTGCCCTGGCGAAACAATTAATGCAGTGGCCAACAATGAAACCGATTGTCGCGGGTGGTCTCGAAGATGAACTGCCTAATCCGTTCATACTCGGGAGCGGTGTTGCCTCTGAAAAACCGCCCACAATCGTCAGCTCTTATGCTCGAGAGTTGTCGCCGAAAAAGGACACTGTCGAACCGTCTCGATCTGAACTAATTGCTCGTGAAAGGAAAGAACCTGCTGGGAAACTACAAACTGAATATTCAAATTTTCCAGATAGAAGAATGACATCGCGAATGAAGCTGGACCGATACAACGGTAAGACCTTAGTAGAAGTGTTCCTTAAGAAGTTCGAAGTATGTTCGAAAAGTAACTGTTGGACTGAAGAGGAGAAACTGGCCCAACTGACGTGTGCGCTAGTAGAACCGGTAGACCAACTTCTGCATGAATTCGACTCGGAAGCCATCACCACCTGCACCGATCTAGTCGACCGTCTACGACTACGATACGGAAGTTCGGACCAGGCAGCCTTGTACCAAACCAAACTGAATACTCGCCGACAGAAATCGGGTGAAGATCTCGGTCAGCTCGTACAAGACATCCGAAAGCTTATGATTTTAGCTTTCCCAGGACCGTCGTCCGCGCACAGTGAGACAATAGCTATTCGAGCCTTTCTTGACGCTCTGTTAGACAAGGACCTAGCTCTGAAGGTAAGAGAGCGGGAACCAGCCACGTTCTATAGCGCCTACAAAATCGCTCTCCGGTTGGAAGGCTACCGCCGCGCTGATGAAGATACCACCGGGTTCCACGACCGTCGACCGGGTCGCATTCAGACAGTGAGAGAAGTAGAAACAACCCTCGACGAAAAATTCAACCAGATGCAAGAGACGCTGACTCGACAGATGAAAGAAATGTACCAGAACCAGTTGAGTGCTACTTCAACTGAGAGTCAGTTTCGGCAATGGCAGCCGCAACGTTCATCACCACCTTGGAGAGGAACAGGAACCAACAATCAACAGTGGAACCGAAATAGAGACAATAACTTTCCACGGGTGAGACGGGACAATCGTCGCTGCTACGAATGCAATCAACCGGGACATTTGGCTCGCGTTTGTCCAGAACGTCCCCAGAGGTCGCCAGCGGATGAAGAATTCGAAGAAACCGCCGGGAATCGAGAAGGTAATGTTAGACACGTCCAAGGTAGGAATGATGCCTACCTGTCGGTGAAACTGAATGGAAGATCCCTCCTAGCCTTGCTTGACTCTGGCTGCGAAATGACATTATGCCCTGCCTCGCTGGTAGACCCTAAAGATGTGCAGAATTTTGAACAGTCCTTGTTAGCTGCTAACGGGTCTGCTATTCGTGTTGTGGGAGAGACGATACTGAAACTGCAAATCGAAGGTCATGAATTCCAGATTCCCTGTTTGGTCACAGAACAGGTATCTGAACTGATCCTTGGACTTTCCTGGATGAAAGACGAAAATGTACTTTGGCATGTCGGTCGCAACTGGATTCTGGCGGGAAGTCACCGATTCGACGTTCATTGCAAGCCACGTGTGAGACTGTGTCGCAGAATAGTAGCTTCTCGTGACCATGGAAGAAAGGAAGAAATCCATGTCGTGCAACCGAATTCGAAAACTTCTGAGAAGCCATGGACCCGCCAGCCGGAACGTGCAGAAACCGGAACTCCGCGCCTGAAGGAAATTTCTGATTCGTCGAACTTCACTTCGAATCTACTCCCTCTACAGGTGGTAGCCCGGAATCCCTCTAACGAGGATGTGCATCCTTCTCCCGGCTTCGCCAGCCCTCCTTCCGTTGGTGTACATCTTCCGTCTGTTCTCACCGACTTCTCTTCGGAAGATGTGCATCTTCCCTACGTCCTCGCCGTATATCGAGCAGGTGAAAGTGAAAGCACCGGATTCACTCCTAACCGGCTGTTCCTGTCAAGAGAGCTGTGCATGCCGATTGATTTAGTTTTAGGAGATGTCCAAGTTGCAAATGCTTTGTCTAATACCGATGATTTTGTTGTGAATCAAATTGAGAATGTGCAAAATAACTTTGAAATTGCTCGAAGATTTATGCAGCGCCATGTCACTAACAGAAATTTCTGGTATGATATGAGAGTGAAACCCGCTAGGTTTCCCATAGGTCCTTTAGATTTGGAGACCTTGAATGGATTGGATAATCCTGAAGTGGAAGAATTAATGTCCGATGCGAGACCTCGCAGGAACATTGTTCGCCCCGTAAGATATAGGTAACGTATAGCTAGTGTAAGATAATATCGCATAATGGCGATCGGTTTAGGCTTTGGCGAGAAGCCTGGTTTTAGTTCCTTCGGATGAAATACATATGAATTTTGTTTCTAGACTTGATCTAGGTTAGATCATGGGGGTAGGTAAGAATTGTTTACTTGTCGTTTTACTTGCATTGTTTTCTTTGTTGCCACGAAGAAGGGCAAGAATGCTGTGCTTGTTTGTAGCATAAAAGATGTGATTGCATAATCGTGATTAATCGTATAATCCCCGATTAGATTAATTGCTATTTTGAATTCTATACGGTTAGTGAAGGAAGGGTTCGGATGTAGAATAGTGGGTTGTAACTGTCCCGACAGCGTTATTGGTCTGTTCTATAGTATTCCGTCCTGTAAGGTGGACGTAGGAAGGGTATCGCATAGGTCAGGGAGAATTCCGTACTAGTTTATTAGGTATGTTTGACTAAATAGTAAATCCTTTGTATACTAGTCTCGGAAGGTCTGCTCTGTTATGCTCCGTCCTGTAAGGTGGACGAAGAAAGACTATTACATACATAGGTCAAGGAGAAATCCGTCCTAGTGTGGCTTGGGTATGCTTCACTAAGCAGTAAAGCCCTTGCTTAATAGTTCAGCCCTAGAGTAACGTGTAACGTGAGTAATGGAGTATTGACTGCCCATCGCTGATAGCGACTGTATGCTAAGCTAAGGAACAGAGTTTTCCCAGAAATCTCTTTGGTTACCGGCGAGGATAGAATTTAAAAGAAATAGTCTTCTTTTATTGTGTAACGTGCATTTGGTTCATAGTTATTGGTAATCTGTTAAATGGAATTGTAATGTGCTGATTTGTTAGCATAATCGTTTAGTAAGGATTGGTGCCGGAGCAGGGGATATTGTGTTTGGAAGACATTTAATTATCCTAGTAAGTGGCTCCGCGCAATTGATGGATTAGGAATGATGATTTTAATTTGTGTTAACTGTAAATTTGATTCAGCACAGAGATTCTTTGTGATACCCTTAAATTGCTGATGTCAGTTTCGTGTTGGTTATAAGTTTAGACTTGGTAATTCTTTTTGGGGCATGAACCCTTTTTACCTAAGCGTACCGGGGTTGTCGGTACAATTTGTGTCAATTGAGGATCTTGTTCTTACGTAACACCGTAGTAAATTAGTTAAGGTTGCTTAATTATATTGTTTGGTTTCGGATCCTATTCTGGAAATTTTCCATTAAGGTGGAAAATTGGATTAAGTGGGGGGGGTGTGTAGCGTCCTATGAGGCCGCTACAATTTAACGTCCTTTTAGGCCGCTTGGCGTACTTACTTGCTAATTGGCGGGCATCTACCACTTGGGAGGCTGAAGAGCGACACCAGGGGTGGGACCCGAGGTCACGTGGTTTTCTTACGAGGGGGCAGCAGGCCGTTACATATATACACTAAAACACTTGCTTTAAACTGACATCTAAATCTACTTCCACCAATAATATAATAGAACAGAATGACACTGAATTCTTACATATAGTCTTAACTGAGTGCAACCACAGCCAGATGCACACTGAGATGCCTGTGTTGGTCTGAGCCAAGGCAGGACTGCTACAGTGCTGGATGAATGCATGGGCCAATTCACGAAATTGAAACTTTTGACCTCGGCTAACCTCTTGCTCCAGTTATATCCAGACCTCCATGCCTAATGAGAGAAGTGTACGATCGAAGCATCTGGTTTACAGACGAAAAGACTTTCACCGATGCCACTCCAGTTAACTGTTTATTCCGTTGAAACAAAGAAAATGTAAGTTCAGGAAAGTCGACTCATACGAGAGCGTGACCATTTCAGCCACGCGGTATCATTGTAATTTGTATCAGTTGATGTGTCTCGAATGGGTAAAACTAATATTGTGTTCGTTGAACCAGGCGCCAAAGTAAACAGTGAATACTATAATAATTGTGGACATGTTCTGAGACAAGGCTTGCTGTCTGTAATTCAAGCGATATGTGATCGCCATAACTGGACATTACAGCAGCAAGATGGAGCTCGATCTCACACAGCGAGAAATACAATCAACTTTCTTTGTCAGGAGAATGTTAACTTCATCGAGCCAGACATGTGGCCAGCGAACAGTATGTTGTGATTTAAACACAGCAGATTATGCCATAATAATGGGATGCTTTGCAAGAAAAGTCTACCTTCGGCGAAAATTTACCACAGTTCAAGTTGGCAATAATCGAAGAATGGAGAAATCTGGGGCAACGCTTTATTGACATGCAGTAGCATAAACGAGTGGCGTCGACGCTTAGAAAAACCCGTTGAGAAGCAAGGAGGACACATTGAACATGATTTCTGATTAGCTAAATGCTTGGCAAGCAAAAATACATGAAAACAATATTATTAATTGAATTATATTTGTAAATAACACGTATTCTACAAGATGTTCTCACTTTTTTTGGCCCACCTTGTATATATAACTAGCTTTATATCGGGCCACGCGTTGCTGTGGCTGAAAAGAGCGTCCAACCATCCCTCCCTACCTCAACTCCCCTTCCCCTCCCCTCACCCTCCCGTACCCCTCCCCCACAGGGCACCCGGCAGCAGTCTTGCAGCCCCGCTTGGTGAGTCCCCTGGGCGGTTGTATAACATGATGATGATGGCCATTCGGTTGCCGTAGAGTGGTCCTAATATAAATTATAACGAGTCAAAACAACTATGGAAAATAAACAGCAAACACCTTAATTAACTAAAGCACAGTTTCACATTCGATGATCATAGGGCCTTTTAGACGAAGTTTCAGGCACAAAGGTCACTGGATGGTCGGGATGCATTTAATGAAAATACACATGGAAATTGATCCAAGGGAGTTCCGCAACCAATCAGACAATGAGCTTGAATTTGCCTAATGAATATTCATGTTAGTCATCTAGCCAGACGTAAAAAGGACGAATGCGCTTCGAAACTTCATGTTTTTTAGGAATAATTCGCTTCATGAAGCATAAATTATAATTCGGTATGCAAAGAGTTATCGTAATACATGCATGTAAGTGATATTGTGATCTAGTGACATTGCGTGTGTGCAAGTAAATTTGGAACAATACGTGATTCTTACGAAGTTACGAACGAAGCGGTGTTAAGTTAGGCTAGTAGGAACTTGGTTTCTATTTTAGAATGGAAAGCCCGTATTGAAAATTGGATGTTTATTAAGGAACTTTACACAAAGAAATAGGGTGTCTAAGGAAAAAATTTAGGGCCTAATTTTAAAAATGTTTTTCAAATACAAATATCACACAGTGACGCTAAACTGCAAATTACAACAGATTTTTGCTATTTACCAAACTAACGCAACCCAGGTGACCTAATGAATATTCATATCGCAGTAAATGTTGAATATTCACAACGCAGTAAATGTCATTAGCGACAGCTATTGGTTGCGGGTGCCCCTTGTATCAAATTCCATGTGTATTTTCATAAAATGCGGTCGGCATACTACAGTACTGCGGGTTAGACTATACATAGACTACAGCATGCGCAACGAATTTGATGATCTGGGATCTGATCTCATGAGAGGCTTCCTATACTAATGGTGGGGCACCAAAATATTCAAGATCCTCGGATTGGGCTATAGTAACTCTCTTCGTGATTGAGACTCTCAACAATCATTATGGTAGTCAGAACAAACACACAGTGAGCCAAAATTAAGTCACCATAATTATCTAACCCGACCTAAGAATGATCTGGCAGAGTGACTCTTATGCAGTCCTTCAATGAAGTCCTGGTCAGAAATAAGGGAGAGAAACAATTTGTTCTGCAATGGTCAAGTTTAAAGCCAGATTTTTCAAGTGTACTAAGAGGAATAAACTATGAAAACTTACAGTATACAGTAGCCTACTTCTTTGAATTTTGCCTTATAATATTATGCCCGATGTTTATGTGATCAAATTTGCTTGGATTTGTGAAAATCACAATGTGTCACAATGTTGCCTAAGTGACTATTCTTCTGGTGTTTTGAGCAAGTCCAGTGTTGTACAGTAACGAAGTAAAAGTAACGCGTTACTGTACTTAAGTAAAAGTTTGAGTACTTTCACATGTAACGAAGTATCGAAAAAATGAAATAGCCTACTTTTACTTTCAACGAAGTAAAATTTTACCCATATTTCAGTACTTTTACTTCGTTACAATTTATGCGACACTCGTTACAATGTTCGTTACTTCAAAGCGCTAATTAACATTTCGTTTCGCTAAGCTAAGACAGCTTATTCAAATTTGCATGCCTAAAGAAAGATTTTCGATGGGTGGTGCACGCTGGACGCACTGCCATTTCTGCAGCAGAACGACTCTTCAGCTGTGCATTGTAGCCTACTAACAATGAATCGGAAGCGTGCGTAGCCTACTATGCTCAACGGACAACGATAAGTGCCATTTCGAGAATTTAGTATTTTGAGGGTTAATAATGATCGATTAAGAGTTAAGATTATAGAAAGACTCGGTACTTTTACTTTTTAACTTAAAAAGTATTATTTGAAGGGGCTACTTTTTACTTTTACTTAAGTAAAATTTGTGATGAGTACTTTCACTTTTACTCAAGTAATTAAAATCCACTTTACTTTTACTTTTACTTAAGTACATTTGCCCGATACTTTCAACAACACTGAGCAAGTCCTAAATCTATCTATTCCGATTTTCATATAATTTGGCAGATAACTATATTTTCTGAAGGTGGAACACAAAAACATATTGGTTGATATTAATAATAATAACATAATCTGAGAAAAGTGAGAATAGTCAGGATACCATCCAAGTCATAATAATTTATGCGCTATAATAGGCCCAATATGCAAGCACTTTTTTGCTTGAAAGCACACTTTTTGCTTAAAATGGACATCTCATCTTACAAGTGAAATTCAACATTCATCTATAATAAATATAAATAGCACTGTGCTTCTGCATATGCTACGGCGAAGAAAAGAGCAAGTTGGAACTTGGAAGAAATGATTCTATGTATAGAATATTGCGAAGCAAGGAGCAAGTTGGAATTTGGAATAAATGATTCTATATACAGGGTGGGCCATAAAAAAGTAACCCCCTACTGTTTTTTGCCCATATCTTGGCTAGAAGTAAGAATTTCGAAATGAAATTTTACAGGCTTAAAGACAATTCATATTTACACAGGATGGCCATATTTTATCAAAATATTTCAAACAGACCAAAAGTTGTATCACTTTTAGTGAGACCTCCCACCGTTTTTGACGATTCAAAAACTCGACGGAACAAAAAGTTGTAAAAACCAATTTAATTGTTCTGGCCAATATCTTGGTCAGAAGTACGAATATCGAAATAAAATTTTACAGGCGTAAAGACAATTCATATCTACACATGATGGCCAGATTGTATCAAAATATATCAACAGAACAAAACTTATACCACATTCAGTCAGACCACCACCGTTTTTTGACGATTCAGTAGGGTAACGCAACAAAGAAGTAGCAAAAAACCATTTTATTAAGTATCATCTCAAATATTTGTTATCAAACGGCCTTGATATTGCCAGATGATCATTATTATTACTATTTAAAAAAGAAACAGGGTACCAGCGCAGCTGCACGTCACTGAGAAGTCACTTAGCAAGATGACAATCAAATTGGTAAATATATATAGGGAATCTGCCAAATTAGTCAACAGGTCCATCAAGAACTTTGCAAAGAGACTCAAAAGAAGTGTTGGTACTGGTGGTGGGCACATTGAACACAAGTTGTGAAGCACTACCAAGTTCATTTGACAACAGTTATTTGAGTTGGGACTTAACAAAATCGTGTTTTCGTTACTTTTTGTTGCGTTCCGTTTTTAAATCGTCAAAAAACGGTGGGTGGCCTCACTAAACGTGGTATAACTTATGTTGTGTTCAAAATATTTTGATTAAATCTGACCATCATGTGCAGATATGAAATGTCTTTAAACCTGTACAGATTCATTTCGAAATTCTTACTTTTGGCCATGATATTAGCAAAAAAGTTAATTTTTGTTGCGTTTTGTTTTTGAATCGTCAAAAAACGAGGGGTGACCTCACTAAAAGTGATGTAACTTTTGTTCTGTTTGAAATATTTTGACGAAATCTGGCCATCGTGTGTAAATATGAATTGTCTTTAAGCCTGCAAAATTTCATTTTGATATTCGCACCTCTGGTCAAGATACGGGCAAAAAACCTTAGAGGGTTACTTTTTTATGGCCCACCCTGTATAATAATCCGCTCATGCAATTTTTTGACGATTAATCTGAAAAACAATCTGCGACTGATTAAATCGAGAATGCCATTTGCATGCAAGACTTAAATTTTTTCAGGAGATGAAAAGTAATTTTTTGACATATACACAGTGGCGGATCCAGAACTGTTTCAAGGGGGGGGGCCAAAATCTTAGATCTTGGACGGGAAAAAGGGAAGAAATTGTGAAAAATTGTGATCGGTCGTTGAGAAAAAAAATTACTTTTCATCCGCCGAAAAAGTTGATGACTTTTTTTTTTAGTCATCTGCCAAATTTTTCCCAAAAATCATACTATTTCATCCGCCGAAAAAGTTGATGACCTTTTTTTTTAGTCATCTGCCAAATTTATTTTTTTCCAAAAATCATACTATTTCATCCGCCGAAAAAGTTGATGACCTTTTTTTTAGTCCTTGACTTGAAAACCGAACAGTGGGGGCCACGTACCATGCAATTTTCCTAATAGGGGGGGGGCAATATCCATTACACCCATATTCGTAATGCTAATTTCAGACCAAATGGGGGGGCACGTCCCATGGCAGTTTTCAATGGGAGGGCCATGGCCGGATTGGCCCCCCCTGGATCCGCCCCTGCATATATATATAAATTATATATATATAAATAATATATAATATATTATATATAGATCTATATGTATATAGGGCCTATAATATTATATACGAGAAATGAAAATGTCATCGCAGCGTTTAAGAAACTGCTGAACAATTTTCGCCGACTAAAATGGCAACATATTATATTTATATGTACGAATAAAACGAGAATGACGTCATCGAAGTTTCACCTGTATTATTTATAATTCATGCTGCTCCTGCAGCAAAGATTTAAAATTAAGATACTATAGGCTCACATCTATGCAAAAGCAAGGAAATGGATGAACATGTATATATTATGTGCATCATCATCATCATCAGCAACAGCATCATCATCATCATCGTCGTCGTCAGCGTCGTCGTCGTCATAATCATCATCATTAAAATTACCATCATAATTACCATGCACCACCATCATCATCATCATCAGCATCATCATCGTCATCAGCATCATCATCATCAAAACTACCGTCATAATTACCATCATGATCATCATCATCGTCATCGTCGTCGTCGTAGTCGCGAGGTGAGAATAGCCGAGGGTTTGGGGGGGGGTATCAACCCCCCCAGTCTTTCTTAGAGCCCCATGTTAAAGTCTGTTTTTCAGACCCCGATTCCAAGTGCATAATGGTCCAACCCCCCAGTTATTTTTCCACAATTCTTAAACTGCGTAGTCGTCGCCTTCGTCAGCATCATCATCATTTGCTGTGATATTAATATCATGTGTCCTGTACCAGTTGAAATTTACAATTATATAAATTGCATGCAATTAATGACCACCGATTGCAAATTCTGAATGTTCAAATTTTAAATCTATTTCAATTTCATGTAAAAGTAACGACATGCATCTATAAAATGTTGATTAACGGAAATAGTGTTAAATCCTCACTCGCATCTAATAAATAATTTCATTTTTGTTAAATCACCGAAACAAAGCAATAATTATGACATATTGTAACCAACAATAATTTTAATATTTATTCTCTGATTGCATCTGTAATTATTAGTTACTTCTATTGCATCATCTGTCGAATGCAGATAGCATTGACCGATGGCGCCTCAAAACGAAATCAATCTATTATTATATTAAAAAGATATGAATATTTAAACTTCATATACCAAAATTGCAGTTTACATGCAATTTTCTGTTAGATTCAATACAAAGTAAGCCAAACTGTTTTTCTTACATCTCTGATGTCTGATGAGTAATCATAAAAACTTTTCCCGAAATATTTAGGGCATTGAACCAAGAATATAATTCCAAAATATCATGACATAAATATGAAGGGATAGAAAGATATGGATATTTCAACTTCATCACCCGAAATTTCAGTTTTCAACAAGTCTGTTATGGTGTCCGTTGCGGTTTCGACGCTTGGCCGTTCCCATTTAGTCTTCATTGATCCTGGAGTAAACAATAATGGAGCCTATTATCGCAATGTTCTGCTATCACAACATCTTCTATCTGTAATCAGAAATCTAGTCCCAAAAGACAGCTTTGTTTTTCAACAGAACAGCGCCAGCCCACAGATCCAAGGAAACCATCGAAATGCTCACAAGAGAGACGCCAGACTTCATTTCTCCCACATTATGGCCTCCGAACAGCCCAGATTTGAATCCTGTCGACTATAAAATGTGGAGTGTGATGCAAGACCGAGTCTACCAGACAACAATCCATGATATAAAAGATCCGAAGCAACGCTTGTTGGAAGTGCGGGATGACCTGGACCAGAGGATAATTAATCGACTTTGCTGTTGCCGTTGCAATGACGCCAGCGCCTCCAGGCTTGCGTGCAAGCAGGAGGGGGACATTTTGAGCATCTTATTTATTTAAGTATCAAACCATACTGTTGGGGTCATATTGTTAGTTCAATTCTCTACATATCTGGAAAATTTTAGAATGATTAATCGTCAGGCATTGGAGATAATAAGGAAACATTTTATTGAATTGGATAGAAAATTGCTTGTAAACTGAAATTTTGGCATATGAAGTTTAAATATTCATATCTTTTTATCCGTTCAACTTTATCTCATGAAATTTTGGAATCACATTCTTGGTCCATTTCTCTAAATATTTGGGAAAATTTAGCGTGATAAGTTATCAGGCATTAGAGATAAATGAAAAATAAATTGGCTTACTTTTTTTGAGTCACGGTGTAGATGTTATAATCATGCGGCACAACTACTATGTAAACTTACCTCGACTATGAATAGACAAATACAACCATATTACAATAACCATGACTACAGTTTTTTTATTGCTTATGCATGCATGGTGATTAATAATCAAAACATATTTTACACATTATAGGCTATATATAGAGCCTATCTAAAATGGAAGCTATAGACATGCGTGCAGTGTTTAATCTAGACGTCTAATCTTGACATTCCCCCCCCCCCCATGCAGAAAAATTTGACAAAATGGTATTGGATTTTAGCTACTGTTTTCATTATTGTTTTACATGAAGTGTTATAATATACTCTGATATTATTTACTATTATATAATTGTAATAACAAACAGAGGAATTTGGAGAAGTCATGTGGAAGCCTCATCGTCGTCACTCGACTGACGGAAGAGAATAAAGAAGAAGAAGAAGATTATAATAACATTATTTGCTACTATAATATATATGATACTATCACGTTGCAATGGGTATACCCTCTAACTTACTCTAAGCTTATATATTTGTATAAACACTATTTTTGCCTAACTAAAAACAGAGATGATATCCTCCAGAAAAATTTGACAAAATGATAGTTTTCAGTTGCTGTTTACATCATCGCATTACATGAACTGTTATAATAATTACCGTAATATTATTCTCTATTTTATGGTTATAAGCTTAGTGATTTTAATATATGACACAATCCTGCTAAAAATTAAGTATAACTTATTGTTAATATTTGTAGGCCTACAAATACTGTTTTTGTACAACTGAATGTTGCTATATCTTTCAAATTTTAAGCTGTCAAATTTCAAAATGTTTTGGTCCTATTATTTGAACACCTATAGTAAAATAACATTATTACTATATATAGGCTACATGTGGTTTCCCGATTTTAGTACTGGTAGTTTATTAGTTCTTGGTTGATTTGTGCACCGTTAAATATGATTTTGGAAAGTGCATCTTGGTCAGCAATTAATTCAGGACCATTTTGGGAAACGGATAAGCTGATTATATTGCTGAAAAATCAGCTTATATATATATATACTAATATATTCAGGTCTGCAGTTATTCATTAGAATAACCCAGCAACAGCAGAACTGAGCTGCTGAACTCGATGTATAAAGATATTTTTTAATGTAATTATAATTATATAATATATAATATATATTATATTGAAATCCTAAAACACTTTTTTATCAGTACTGAAATACTGGAATTATTTTGCTAAAATGGCATCTTCAAATGGTACCATTAGAGTGTGGAAACTCCCACAAAAATATTTTTTAAATGATATATTTATTCAAGTCTTAAGCTAATAGGCTGTTCTTATAAGCACTGAAAAGTACAGCTATTTTGATTAAAAAAATGACACCTTGAAATGCTGCCATTGCAATGTGGAAATTCAATAAGTTTCTGATGAGGCTCTGAAAAAGTACAGCTATTTTGTTAAGATGACACCCTTATAAAATGCTGCCATTGTAATGTGAAAATTCAAAAAGGGCACATCCCCTCCCCATACCCCTTCCCTGTTGCATGAGGCAAATGGTATAGCCTGGCCTATATATAGACTTACAGACAATATTATCTACGAAGATGGAACTACCTGTCTGCAAGTATATTATTATATATATTATTTATAATTATGTATATATTATATATATATTATTTATAATTATGTATATATTATATGGTGTATATACCTTGACTGAGAAGTTGACAAATGTTTCCGTTTCCATCGAAATCTCCTCCTTCTTTTCCTCCTCCTCTTTCTCTTCCTCCTTCTCCTCCTCTCCTCCTCCTCTTTCTCTTCCTCCTTCTCCTCCTCCTCCTCCTTCTTCTTTTCTTCATTCATTCCGTAGAAAAGAAGGAATTCGTCTGCTAGATGTCGCTAAAGTGGCGTCGATGAAGATAGCCAGCAATGTTGTCAGCTAATCAAAATTCTCAAACTCTTTTTACATTACGAAACATAATCCCTGTCGGAACAGCTAGGCTACCGAACGCCGGCGCAGATGTCAATCACCGATGACTGACGTCCACTCGCTCCGCCTCCGTCATCACCAAATCCACTCAATGATCGACTGACGGCGCCTACTGCATGGCTGGGGCCGGAGAGGGCGGTGCCTACGCCGGTCTGTAGACGCCAAGCCCCGCCCATGTGTGGGACCTGGGGCTCCGTTAAAGGTGCGCCGCCGTCCTTTAAAGTGTGGCATATTTTTGTATTAGTCTACAATCTGATTATGTCATTGACAAAGTCGTTATAGCAAATGCGGTTATCTTCTGCTGTAGCAGCGGCGGCGACGAACACGAAGCATCTTCTCATCTCTGCAGCATCCTCATCCTCTGCCTCCTCCTCGGCTCCTGCTGCTGCTGCGAGGTGCTGCATCCTCTCCTACTGGCTCCATCCTCCGCTGCTGCTGCTGCTGCTGCTGCTGATGGTGATGCTGGTGGTGTTTGAGCGACGTTTGATAACTGCTATTGTATTACGACTGCAGGAGACTGAGACTGAGACCATAATCAGACGACGACGGTGCTCAGCTTTTCTTCACTAATGCAATAAATGATCTTTTAACCGCATTTTGTCTCAGCACAGATTTGATTTGGCGCCAACCGTGGCCGCGCACCTCCTCAGTTTACAGAATCTGGCGCCACAGGCTCAGCAGCACTGACGACGCCGGCCACACCAACCGACCGACGAACGAACTGATCGAAGGACGAAACGCAATTAGATAATCGCTTAACTTCATCAGCAGCAGCTCTACCGACGGAAAATATCATCGAAATATACAACAGGAGAGACATCGATTCTTCCATCATCTTCATCGTCATCATCATCATCATCATCCCCATCATCATCATCGTCGTCGTCGTCATCATCGTCATCATCGTCATTATTATTATTATTAGTGATCGATCTCTCGTTCCTTCATCGAATATCGATCAGCGATTGATTTTTCCTTTGTCCTCTCACCCATCCACCTCATCCTCCTCCTCCTCCTCCTGCTCGTCCTGCTCCTCCTCTTCCATCTTTCCAATTCGTCCGCTGCTTCGATGATGGACTACGGAAGTTACCTGAACCAGTCTGGGTTCGATCCGACGAGTTGCGCCATGGTTGGATCGATGGACATCGGTGTTGGTGTTGGTGGTCCAGGTGTTGGTGGTGGTCACCCTGGAGGAGGAGGATCGATGCATCAGTCCTTGTCCGCCTGTAACCTCGCATCTGCATATGGAGACCTCAGTCGATGTGGGGGTCACCAGGTTGTCCCTACTCACCAGCAGGCGGCCGCTGCTGCCGCTGCTTATGGCGCCTACAACACGATGCGGGGGGGTCCGTTCAACCCAGGACCACCGACGATGGCGACCGGAAGCTGCAGCATGATCCCGAGACCACGTGACCATCCGCAGGCGCCAATGTTCTCGTCAGGTAAGAAAATGCGCTACACGAATAGTTGCTTTGGATTGCCGAGAGAATGATGATGATGATGATGATGATGATGATGATGATGATGATGATGATGATGATGATGATGATGAT
>OX243811.1:68017131-68037131 GCA_945859605.1 Lumbricus rubellus | reverse complement strand
GGAGGAGGAAGAGGAGGAGGACGTGGACGAGGACGAGGACGAGGACGAAAAGGATGAAGAGGAGGAAAAGGAGAAAGAGGAAAAGGAGGATGAGGAGAAGGAAGTGGAGGAGGAAGTGGAGGAGGAGGAAGAGGAAAAGAAGGAGGAGGAGGAGGAGGAAGAGGAGGAGGACGTGGACGAGGACGAGGACGAAAAGGATGAAGAGGAGGAAAAGGAGAAAGAGGAAAAGGAGGATGAGGAGAAGGAAGAGGAGGAGGAAGTGGAGGAGGAGGAAGAGGAAAAGAAGGAGGAGGAGGAGGAGGACGTGGACGAGGACGAGGACGAAAAGGATGAAGAGGAGGAAAAGGAGAAAGAGGAAAAGGAGGATGAGGAGAAGGAAGAGGAGGAGGAAGTGGAGGAGGAGGAAGAGGAAAAGAAGGAGGAAGAGGAGGAGGACGTGGACGAGGACGAGGACGAAAAGGATGAAGAGGAGGAAAGGGGGAAAGAGGAAAAGGAGGAGGAGAAGGAAGAGGAAAAGGAGGAGGAGGAAGAGGAGGAGGAAAAGGAGGAGGAGGAATAGGAGGAGGACGTGGACGAGGACGAGGACGAAAAGGATAAAGAGGAGGAAAAGGAGAAAGAGGAAAAGGAGGATGAGGAGAAGGAAGAGGAGGAGGAAGTGGAGGAGGAGGAAGAGGAAAAGAAGGAGGAAGAGGAGGAGGACGTGGACGAGGACGAGGACGAAAAGGATGAAGAGGAGGAAAGGGGGAAAACAGGAAAAGGAGGATGAGGAGGAGGAAGAGGAAAAGGAGGATGAGGAGAAGGAAGAGGAGGAGGAAGAGGAGGAGGAGGAAGAGGAAAAGAAGGAGGAGGAGGAGGAGGAAGAGGAGGAGGACGTGGACGAGGACGAGGACGAAAAGGATGAAGAGGAGGAAAAGGAGAAAGAGGAAAAGGAGGATGAGGAGAAGGAAGAGGAGGAGTAAGAGGAGGAGGAGGAAGAGGAAAAGAAAGAGGAGGAGGAGGAGGAATAGGAGGAGGACGTGGACGAGGACGAGGACGAAAAGAATGAAGAGGAGGAAAGGGGGAAAGAGGAAAAGGAGGAGGAGGAGAAGGAAGAGGAAAAGAAGGAGGAGGAGGAGGAAGAGGAGGAGGAAGAGGAGGAGGAGGAATAGGAGGAGGACGTGGACGAGGACGAGGACGAAAAGGATGAAGAGGAGGAAAAGGAGAAAGAGGAAAAGGAGGAGGAGGAGAAGGAAGAGAAAAAAAAGGAGGAAAAAGAGGAGGAGGAAGAGGAAAAGGAGGAGGAGGAGGAGGAAGAGGAGGAGGGCGTGGACGAGGACGAGGACGAAAAGGAGGAAGAGGAGAAAAAGGGGAAAGAGGAAAAGGAGGAGGAGAAGAAGGAAGAGGAAAAGGAGGAGGAGGAGGAAGAGGAAAAGGAGGAGGAGGAGGAGGAGGAAGAGGAGGAGGACGTGGACGAGGACGAGGACGAAAAGGATGAAGAGGAGGGAAAGGAGAAAGAGGAAAAGGAGGAGGAGGAGAAGGAAGAGGAAAACGGAGGAGGAGGAGGAAGAGGAAAAGGAGAAGGAGGAGGAGGAGGAGAAAAAAGAGGAGGAGGAGGAAGAGGAGCAGGATGTGGATGTGGACGAGGACGAGGACGAAAAGGATGAAGAGGAGGAAAAGGAGAAACAGGAAAAGGAGGATGAGGAGGAGGAAGAGGAAAAGGAGGAGGAGGAGGAGGAGGAAGAGGAGGAGGACGAGGACGAGGACGAGGACGAAAAGGATGAAGAGGAGGGAAAGGAGAAAGAGGAAAAGGAGGAGGAGGAGAAGGAAGAGGAGAAGGAGGAAGAGGACGAGGAGGAGGAGAAAGAGGAAGAGGAAGACGAAACCTTGTATTGGAAGAATTTTTCTGATACAAAAGTGTACAATTATTATATTCATGTTAAATAATTTAACAACGTAAACTAACGGCTTTTTACCAACTCATTTATAAATTTTATGCGACTGCATTTCAACATTTCACGCTGAACGGAGAAGAATTCATTTCGGCAGCGGAGGAAATATTCTCCCGGAGTTTTTATTTCACAATATATTCTCCGAAAGGCGAATTTATTCTATGACAGCTCCACCGGGAGAATCTTTTTACAGGGCTCAAAGTGTGGCAGGACGGTCATGGACGGCATCCATGCATGCACTTATTTTAAAATCTGAATGCCGTCCTGGGGCCGCGTGTATGAGTGGTCGTACGACAGGTCGGAAATGGTAGTCAGGCCTACATTTGTCTCAAAGTCCGACTAGAAAGCTACACCCGTGTGCATGAAGAGCCTTTTCTGCCCGTAGGCCAGACGAAAACTAGTCCACCAAGTAAGCAGTCGTAACTTTGCAAGTCCGGTCTAAAGGCCCTAGAAACATGAAGTAAAATGGCGCCTGTCATTCGTCGGTTCGAAGGAGTTTTAAAAGCAAGAGTCGTTAAAAATCAGCGAAATTCACTCGATTCATCCTCGGACTATGAAATGCAGAATGCTTTTTGTTCTCGCCGTCACCATTTGCAGATAATTTACGATGAATTTGTTGAATAAGCGGAATTCCACGCGTCACGTTAAGGGGACACTCCCTTCGGTAATGAAGGTAAGATTATATTGCACCACGTATTTTGTTTCTTACGGTAACGGTGATAGTGTTAAGTGATGTGCTATTTAACCTATGTTATGCGTATCTTTAGAATTTCATAGAAACAAAATAATCGGTAATCTATCACTTTAGGGTAATAAATCAGTCGTCATCGCATGGAAGTTAGCGCTGATAGCATACAAGTTGAATTGACGAAAAGAATTATTGCTAAATAGAAGTCGGATTCATGTATTTTCCACTTGTATAGCTCTGCTGTGCAATATTGCCATATTTGATTAAATAAACTGTACTGGAAATTATACTGGAAGGAATGAGCTGAATATTTAGTGTACGTGAGAATTTTGAGGAATTATTTTGCAAGCTTTGCTAATTGATTGGCTACTTGTCTCAAGTGATAATGAATGAATGAATTTCAATGTATTGTATTAGAGAAATATTATTGTACGAATGTTGATTAATTTTAATTTAGCAGCTGATACTGAACACATTTTGTTAGCGGATACTGAATACATTTTGGTTATATACTAATGTTCTAGTAACCTGTGATTGTTGGCAATTATCTAATAATATATGTTTATTAATAATTAAATATGGTCTGTCATTGCAGGTTATGCTATCTTTTTGCTTCTATGCAACTGGAACATTTAAGAACGTCATTGGTGAGCAATTTGGGGTTGATCGCTCAATGGAAAGTCGTTACCGAGACGCAGTGACAGCCGAAGTCTTCCGAAGCAACAGGTTCATGTAACAACGGCTTGTAATATCAGACAAATTTTATTCTGTGATGTTCTTACTTCTAAGCTCTTCAATGAATAGACACAACGCTGTTGCATTTGCAATTTTCGCTTGTATGAAGGCATTATAGCACAATGACATGCTTTTGTTTATTAATTAAGGGGCTTTAGCATGCTCAAGTTTATGATTACCATTACAAGTACTTGAAGTACACTTAGCAAATGAAGGCCACTCTATGCAAAGAACAGAAACTGCACTAGACTCTTAAGGCAGGTTTAACATATAATTATGTTTTCTAAGGCGTACTTTTGACTGATTGTGTTTCTGTTTGTACAGGCACCTTTGTAACGGCATGTGCTGTGTTACGGCGCCATAGAAATTGTCGTCATTATTATTTTATTATTAACCAAAACAGTTACTTTAAACTTGAGCTGTTTTGAGCTACAGGATAGTGTTAACAATTGACTTCATGTAACATATTGCGTGGCTTTAAAATTGCAATGGCAGAATTAAATTTTCTCAGCTGCATGTTAAATGAACAATTAATTGTGTTTTGTGAAATACAGCCTGCCAAATAATCTGTGAATGCGTGTCTTGCACAACAGTGCCATCCACTTCAACAACACCATCGACCATTTGACTTTGGACGATGAAAACAATGGGAAGATGACAACAGCACTGCAGCAATTGGAATCCAGACCGGAACAGAACAGGCACGATTGGCCTTGGGGAAGGCAACAAGAGACAGACTGATTAATTTTAACTTTTTCTAGGGTCAGATTTGTTGGCATGAAAACTGATTGAAGCTGCTTAATGACTTAGTAAACTATTTACATCCAATCTGCAGCTGAATATAGATTTTTATTTTAAACAGAGGCAGCTAAGAACTTGCTAATTTGTAAATCCAGTTCAATGTTTTCAATATTAAATTGCACATTTTAAGTTACGCAGAAATTAAAATGGCCATGTGGACCAGTTCTCTCTCAGCATGGTGTCTCTTCTTCTCTGAGGGGTAATCTCCAGACAGTTTGGTAATAATCAGTGTTGTTGAAAGTATCGGGCAAATGTACTAAAGTAAAAGTAAAAGTAAAGTGAATTTTAATTACTTAAGTAAAAGTACTCATCACAAATTTTACTTAAGTAAAAGCAAAAAGTATCCCCTTCCAATAATACTTTTAAAGTAAAAAGTAAAACTACCGAGCCTTTCTGTAACTCAATTGATTATTAACCTTCAAAAATACTAAATTCTCGAAATGGTTTTCATTGAGTCTATTACGCACGCTTCTGATTCATTTTAGCACAACGAACAGCCGAAGAGCATTTCTGCTGCAGAAATGGCAGTGCATCCAGCGTGCACTAGGCTACCATCGAAAATCTATTTTTAGGCATGCAAATTTGAATAAGCTGTCTTAGCTTAGGGAAACGAAATGTGAATTAACGCTTTGAAGTAACGAACATTGTAACGAGTGTCGCATAAATTGTAACGAAGTAAAAGTACTGAAATATGGGTAAAATTTTACTTCGTTGAAAGTAAAAGTATTTTATTTTTTCGATACTTCGTTACATGTGAAAGTACTCAAACTTTTACTTAAGTACAGTAACGCGTTACTTTTGCTTCGTTACTGCACAACACTGGTAATAATTAAGTATTTGCTAATTTGGAAATTGTATTTCTTGACTGCAGCTTATGTATTATGTGGTAAAATCATCTTCTATGTAGAGCTTCCAGTATTAAATGCTGTGCACACCTTTGACAGTAATGATTTAGGTTGTCTGCACAGTTTTTAGTGTTTGATGGTCTCTCTTTTGTTTTTCCGCTTTCAGTTCAATCGAGTTCATAGAGTTCTTGCAAGTGTGTAATGAGGCTCTGGCAGCTCTGTTATACATTGTTTAGTTAAAATATTGCTCGTGTTCCTTGTTATTCTGTTGTGATTATGCGACTTCAATGTAAACCGTGAACTGTTCTGCACTATGCCAATATTATTATTATTAAATAAATTTGTAAAATGTGGAAGATCACACCGAAATGTGAATCTGACACACGTAGTCTTAATTACTCATATTAGCTTTGGGATTCTGTTATTATAATGTCTTTGTTGTTTAACAGATAACTAATGTTCTCGTTGTAATTGTACTGTAAATGCATCTTCTGATAAAAATGAGTTGTCCAGAATGTAACACATCATTTAAAATGCTATGGCCGGTCTAAAGCAGCGTTGAAAGTGAGACAGGTCTGTTCGGGTCTGTGACCCCGTTTTGATTTTCGTGACCATTGGATCTAACGTGACTGAATGTAGATCAATGGAGAATACTATTTACTTAAAACTCACTTTGCTGGTTATCACAAGGACTGTTGTCTTAATTTAAGTGATTCGAATGATTCATGTACAACTTTATTGATGGATGAGGGATTGAGGGTATTCAGTGCTATTGGAACTCTTTAATGTAAACAGACAACACTAATAGTTTTACATATTAAGTATTTACCAAGTCCTGTGTCATAAAAGGTAAAAACATTGTTTAGCAGCTGTTATTTAAATTGTATTGTATTTTATATGACCATTTATATAGCGCTTCTCATGGCAAGAGCCATTCAGAAGCGCTCCCACTGCCTCCCAGTGGGTGCAACCCCAAGAGAAAAGGCAGGTTTCGAGAGAAGAGAAAGATGAGTGAAGACTACCAGAGAGGGTGACAGGAGATGGTCGCTAACAACTCCTATTTATAGCTTAAGACTATTGTCCGACTTTGCTTCCAGATTCTGTATTTCAAGGAATGTTTTCCTCTTTAGAAATTCAATCAATTCTTCCTTTGCAGTGTTCTATTCAATTTCTTAATCTAGCCATGAGTTGATCCTTGGGTGACTTTGCCTTTGCTTGACTTTTCTTTGTGAGCTGTACTTTCTTCCAAGTACCGGTACTTGTACTTGACAGCCAAGATGTAGGTGTGTCATGGTTGGCATTGATGGTGCTCATGTTCGCCATCATTGTTAAGTAAGCAATTATTTATCCAATACCATGACACATTTAAATCTATTAAAAATGATTGTGATCGTGAACATTATTAATCAGATTGTTTTCTTTCAGTGGCAATCTCCACCACACCCATTTCACTACTATCGGAACAACTCTTGCTGCCAAAATCCTTAAATATATAGACTAGCTGAATGAATAATTATATAATATCATGTCAACAGATAACACTAATACTTTCGTTGCTTGATGGTCTCTTTTTTGAGCTTCGCTTTGAGTTCAAGCAAATTGATAAGACATGGTGAACAGTGGGTGGGTATGACTTTGAATAGCTACTTCAGTACTATTGGAACAACTTTCATGCACGGGTATGGAGGGTACAAAATGGTGCTGCCATGACAATAATTGGATCTAACATACCATCTGACAATTTCATTTTAAGTGACTAATAGAAATGTAATAAAATTAATTTCTACAGCACCACTCACAACCAAGGCCATTCAGTTGCGCTTCCAGTGTGATAACCCCTAGAGAGAGAAAATAGGACTTAAGAAGAAAGATGTAGATAGTGATCCTGAAAGTAGAGTCCCATGCAGAGTGGAGGGAAGAGAATTCCATAAGGATGGACCAGTGATGGTAAAGGATCGAGTTTGAGCAATAGTGGTCCTAGCTCGTAGGGTAAACAAGTCAGCCCTGTCCAGAGAACGGAGTGGTCGATGAGAAGATGCAGAAAGACGAGAACGAATTAGATCAAAATTTTGATAGTAGATCAATGGAGGATACTGTCTACTTAAAACTCGCTTTACTTGTTGTCCACAAGGACTATTGACTTAATTTTATTGATGGATGAGGTCTTGATGCTGACTATGATTTCTATAGCGCCATACCTATGTGCTCAAGTTGCTACAAGGACCTGACTCAGCTACCACTGCCAAAGCCAATGACGAAAATAAAAGTTCTTTAAACGTTTCTGTCATTGGTCCACTGCCTCTGGAATGCCTACTACGTCATGACGACCGATTTCAAATCCTTCCACTTTTTTTTTTATCTCGACGTGACTTATAAATGTTCCATTGCTGCATTTACTCTAAAAACCACCGTGGACCAAGCCGAGCGGTCACTATCAATACAGTGCCCCTTGCAGCATACACTGTATTGGTTCCTTCGCTTGACCTATGCTTTCAAGCATGCATCTAATCTATTGATCAGAAAAGTTGGCTTCCCTATTTTTTCGGATCGCTCGCCATTATATAAAAAATCGTGTGGAAATGTTTAATTTGTTATTCGTTCGTCCAAAATTGTTTATTTACAAGGTAGACGACCGCTAAAAATAGTTTGGCGCATGCGCGATCAGCCTTAATCGTGTATGCTAGTGACACTGGGTTTTACCACGCCAAGTTTAGTTTGACCACGTCCAGTTTGGTCTCGGCCTAAATAGGCCATTGCCTAAGCCCTGTCCATGCAACGCGTTTTTTGACGGCTGGTAGGCCCTGACTTCGTAGGCTGGACTTGGGCCTTAGGCCGGACGAGATTTGCGACCGCTTGTGCAACCCGCCCCTGCCACTTACTGGCCACTGGCCAGCACAGCCCGGAAAGGTAAGGGGCGTCCTGCAGGGCACTTCTTTTTCGCAAGGCAAGGAGCGTCATGCAGGCCATTCTTTCTCCGCAATTAAAACACTGCATGGTCACTCAACACAATATAATTATATATATCCTTCGAAATAGAATCTCTAGGGGGCGGAAAGACTTTTAGGGTGGACTCTGCAGTCACGCAACACCGACTTTGCTAAACGGTTATACTTAGGTCTACTTATATTTTAGCAGTATATATATCATGCCTACCACCGATAATTAACTTTTTGTATATCTTAAAACGCACGTATACATGCATATATATGTATATACATGTTTCATAAAATGGTGAATCGACATGTTAATTATTGAACGTTATAAGCACGTCTGCTTTTTCAATGCATGAACTCATGCATGAAATCAATGAACTTCTGTTGAACGTCAGTGAACTCGATGCAAAGAAATCTGGATCTCGGATATATAATAAAAAATCGATAGTTTGGCGCTATATATAATTATATACTTTAATGGTGCACTGCAATTTCATTCAACAAGACTGCTGAGATCTCATTAGGTATGATATATACTCATCGGGGAATGAAACTAATGCTACATATATATATATATATATATATATATATATATATATATATATATACACTGTGAGCCATAAAAAACCGTGCCACTTTATTTTTAGCTATATCTCTGTCATTTCTTTATCGATTTTTACACTTTTTGCAATATTTTAAACAGGAATCAATACTCTAAAGAGCAGAAATAAACATTATCGATTTCATCCTACATGTATGTTAAACTTGTCTTGCGAAAATTGAAGACACTAAAAAACACGTGAGAATCGATCAATTCTGCATTTTTACTACTTAAATGCAAACAATTCTTCAGTGCCTTTATTTGTTTAAAGTTTGTGTGGTCAAAATGACTTCCTTTTTCACGTACACATTTTTCCAAGCGACGTCGCCACTGATCAATTGCAGTGTCAATAAGATGTTGTTCCAGATCGTTCCAGACGGATACGTGACACTGCCGAAGTTCATCAGTGTTTGACGATTCGCGGTGGTCAGTTCCTGAGCCCGTCGTCTTTTTAAGCATTTCAGTTCCAAATCGTTATGAATAATGCGTCTGACCGTCGTTTGTGTAAGATTCAGCTCTCTCGCGATTTGTCTGGTTGAACGATGTGTTTTAGGCTTATCTTCCTGGCTCTGAACCAATTCATTGACAGCGGCGATATTATCTTCAGTTTGCGACGATTTTGGCCGACCACTTCCCGCAGCGCGTTCAACTGAACCGTTAGTTCTCAACTTTCGCAGAAAGTCATCTAATGTTCTTCTTTTCCAATTCTTGTTCGGAAACTCCTTAACTAATCGTCTAGAAGAAGAATTTTTGCATTCCCGCAGATTTTTAATTAAAATTTTATCCTCAAAGCTCAACATTTTAAAATTTTAACTCAAATTTTCAACCATCAACTTTATTTACATTATGCTGCGAAACGGATATGACGTCATCGCGCAAGTAAATAAGTAAATCGTAGAGATTTAATTTTTCTTTCAAGCGACACAAAAACTATAAAAATTGTTAAAATACCGACCGAGATATAGCTAAAAATAAAGTGGCACGGTTTTTTTTATGGCTCACAGTGTATATCTATATGAATAAAAATGAAACTTTCCAATAGTTCATGACGCAATCACGCCGAAACTTACGCACCAATTGTTGTAAAAATTTACCAAAACCTTCCATTCCAATAGCACCGTGTCTTAAGATTTCTTTCCCCCGAAAAAACCCTATATTTTCCACAAAAAGTGAACTTTGCAATACGTTCGACCGCCATTTGCAAATTCAACCAAACCTCACGCTTGCAAAATTTCAGTCTTGACCCGAAACACAGTGACGAAGCATGAATGAGGTCGCGTGCCGTGACGTCATAAGCGAGTCGATTAATAATTACATTACGAAAAAGGCCTTACCGCTGTCAGTTAGGGACGGTGTGAGAGAGGAAAGGAGCAAAGGGGTAAGGAGAGGAGAGGGAGGGGAGAGGAAGGGGAGGGGGAGGTCTTTTTGCCACAGCAACGCGTGGCTGGGTACAGCTAGTATATATATATATATATACTAGCTGTACCCAGCCACGCGTTGCTGTGGCAGAAAAGAGGCTCCCCCTCCCCCTCCTCCTCCCCCTCCCCCTCCCCCTCCTCCCTCCCCTCCCACTCTCCTTCCCCTCCCCCCTTCCCCTCCCCCTCCGTCCCCCTCCCCTCCCCTCCCTTTCCCCTCCCCTTCCTCCCTCTCCCTCCCACTCCCCTTCCCCTCCCCTTCCCCTCCCCTTCCCCTGCCCCTCCGTCCCCCTCCCCTCCCCCTCCCCTTGACCTCCACCTCCCCTTCCCCTCCGCTCCCTCCCCACCGTCTTTGTCCCGCTCCCTCCGCTCCTTTCCTTCGTCGCAGCGTCCATTTCAAGCCCAAAGGCCGCTTTGGGAAAAGGCCTAAAAGCGGCCTCTTTGGTAAATTAATCGCGACTCGCTTATGACGTCATAGCACGCCACCTCATTGATGTTTCGTCTGCTGTGTTTGGAGACGGCGTTTATGAAATCTGGCAGCCGTGTGGGACGTGTTGAATTTGTAAATGGCGGACTAACGGATTGCAAAGTTCACTTTTTGTGGAAACGATTGCGTTTTTTGGGGTGAAAAAATCTTAAGACACGGTGCTATTTGAATGGAAGGTTTTGGTAAATTTTCACAACAATCGGTGCGTAGCTTTCGGCGTGGTAATGCGACGAACTATTGGAAAGTTTCATTTTTATTTATATAGATATAATTATATAGGCAAAATTGGCTTGACTTCTTGCATTATCAGCCGTATACGCGGCCTACAAAGGCGAGGTTATAGGTCCCTAATGGTTATTATAATATAAACCATGCAATTGAAGAAGTGGACTTCAAGTCGGAAGTCAGTTGTTTTTCTGCCAAGTCTGGTCAAATCGTTTTGGCTCCAAGGCGTCGGCTTAAAGTAGTTGACGTCAAGCCACTTTAGCGACAAGTGCATGGGTCAGATTGGCTGACGAAAGTCACTTTAGCGACAAGTGCATGGGTCAGATTGGCTGACGAAAGTCACTTTAGCGACAAGTGCATGGGTCAGATTGGCTGACGAAAGTCACTTTAGCGACAAGTGCATGAGTCAGATTGGCTGACGAAAGTCACTTTAGCGACAAGTGCATGGGTCAGATTGGCTGACGAGTGCATGGGTCAGATTGGCTGACAAAAGTCACTTTAGCGACAAGTGCATGAGTCAGATTGGCTGACGAAAGTCACTTTAGCGACAAGTGCATGGGTCAGATTGGCTGACGAAAGTCACTTTAGCGACAAGTGCATGGGTCAGATTGGCTGACGAAAGTCACTTTAGCGACAAGTGCATGTGTCAGATTGGCTGACGAAAGTCACTTTAGCGACAAGTGCATGGGTCAGATTGGCTGACGAAAGTCACTTCCTGCAGGTCTAACAATGGCTGCAGTAACTGTTGTCTGCAGTTGTGTGGATCTCTCTGAATCCTGCAGAACCGTTTCAAACTCACATTTTGTGTCGCTTGCAGCCAGACAATTATAATGTCTTTGCAAATTTTCCATGAGCTGTTTTTGCGGAAGAAGAGACCCATTCAGCTTTGCGCCTCTGCCTCATTCAATGCATCATGATGCTTTTAATACATGCGAGAAAGACGTCGCTCTATTGAGACATGATGACCTTTGCCAGTGATGCCACAGCTGGGTTTTTCCACTAGATCTGGGCTTTTTGGCCTTGGTCTAGGTTTTTCGGGCAAAATCTGGGTTTATTTTGGTGAGTTGACAATTTGTACTTACAACACATGAATATTCTGTCAAATTCAGTGTAAAATGGCTGTGATACATAATTTTTCCCACTAATTTGAATTTTAAACTCTTGAATCAAGATATCACGTTGCTAATTCACAAATAATTTATTACCGGATGACGCAGAAGAATATAGCTCTGCATAGAAATAGGCCATTTTGACATCTCAATATAGGTTAGGTGACACCTCGTCTTGTTAAGCCGTATTTACATCTCTAACAACATGTACATGTATGTAAGACAGGCCAATCCTCTAAGAAGTGGTCTATAGTTGTTGAAGAGTATTAATGTTCTATATAGGTGGTTAAAACGTTGGATTGTTGATGTATTAGGAAAATTTGGCCGGAAACTTCGGACAGCTTTAAAACTTCGTGAACTTAAGCCAAGCGTGTTATATGTTTCCTACAATTCTGGTAGGCTTGACTCGCTGCGCATCCGAACTCGAATACAAAATCGATTCAGATACGTGTAGTCTGTCGACATGGATGCCGAGTCTCTGACATCTTTGACAATTGATTTTTACAGTTGTAACTTGTAATTACATTTTATTCGACTCATTTGACGAACATTTTGTTAACCCTCATCCGAGCAAGTGAAAAACCAACTTAATTTGAGCAAAGGGGTCTAAAATCGCTAATATGAATGGTTTCGGTTTTTCTGGGTTTTTTGAGGGAATCTGGGTTTATTTCTGAAACCTCAGTGGCAACACCGATCTTTGCCAATGACCTTTCGCGTGTTTACGGTTTTTTTTATGTGGCATGAACTAAGCATGCTGTATATAATATCTCTCTGTGTCTGTGTCGGTCTGTGTCTGTCTGTGTCTGTGTCTGTCTGTCCATTCCAGCTGAGAGCAACTGATGAGTGAATATTTTCTTTTTCTTTCTTTCATCAATTCATCTTTCTTTCCGTTTCTGTGTATACATGTGATGTAGAAGCAGCAGCTGCGGCAGCATACTCATACCGCGACCATGCACAGCTCCAACTCATCGGAAAACACTTCGAATCAGGTAAACCACAGTCTGTAGACATCAGTAGAAGCAACATAAATAATCATCATCATCATCATTATCATCATCGTCATCGTCATCATCGTCGTCGTCATCATCATCTTCATCTTCATCATCATCATCATCATCATCATCATCATCATCATCATCATCATCATCATCATCATCATCATCGTCGTCGTCGTCGTCGTCGTCGTCGTCGTCGTCATCGTCGTCGTCGTCGTCGTCGTCGTCGTCATCATCATCATCATCATCATCATTATCTTCTTCTTCGTTTTCATCATCATCATCGTTATCTTTAGAGTTCTGTAACGCCCACCCCCGCGTACACTCCCGGAGTCGCCACTCCCGGTCCAACGTGTGCGAGGGCCGCGTACTGTTGTGGGCCGTAGTCCAAAGAGATGGAGGGAGGAAGAGAAGCGGTAGCGCTCGGGTTCAAATCCCTTCTAGTCGGAAGCGGCCAAGCCTCCCTACTACTTGGCTCTCTGTAAGAAATGGGTGCTTTGCTTAGCAGCCTTTCGCTCCGGCGCAGGGTACCAGGGTTCTTCGGAAGAGGTAAGTCCTTCGGCCTCGCGCCGAAACCTCCTTCCAAGCCGATAGTCGAGTGGTAAGGCATGTCCGTGACCGGGTAAATAGGAGATCTTGCTCCTAGGTTCGAACCCACAACAGATTTTATAACCGGAGTAGGCGACATTACTAAACGTTCAATTCTTGCAACAACTTCTGTCAGCGCTTCCCTGACATTATCTTGTACTGAGGCAATTGCCTGTTGTGTATTTATAGCATTAGCTTGAAAATCAGTTCTGACAGAAGAAATAGCCTCTTCCACATTGCTTTGTACCACAGAAATAGCCTCTTCCACATTGCTCTGTACCACAGAAATAGCCTCTTCAACATTGCTTTGTACAACGGAGATAGCCTCCTGGGTATCTCTAGCATTATTCTGTATGGTTGCCTGCACATTAGTCTGCATAGAAGTCATGGCTTCTTGGGAGGACTTAGAATTCGTTTGTATGGCCTCTAGTAAAATGCCTATTTCCAACGCAGATGGTGGTCTAGATGGCTGCGAGGGAGTTGATGCTCTGCTTCTATCCATGGCGCTATACAAGTTTTGGTTATGTCAAATCCTAACGCTAGCAAGAAGTAAATCCGAAAGTTTAATCAATGGATCTTATTATTATCAGAAACATTTAATAATTATTCGCAGTGTTAATCAACAGCTTACAGTTTAAAGCAACTGATAATAATATGCAACACAATTTCAACAGACCTCAATCGGAGCAGACAAATGGTATCCCCAATTTTGTACTTTGATGCCAATCTTAATTTCTCTGCCCAAAAGATCAATTAAATTTTGTATTGAAAACCCAAGTAAAATTGTACCTTCTACTAGAGACACAGGACAAGGACGACGTTATGCGAGGAAAGGCGCAGATGGAGCGTCGAATCCAGGACGTGCGTCGACGATAAGTGACTCAGAGGAATCCGCAACAATCGACGCTGGCAGGACGCTAAGACCGAGTTGACACGTCGAGAACCGGGAATCCACGAAAAGATATTTAAATAGTAGATTGACGCCCATAGGCAAATTGCGCAGAAGATATCGACAACAGAAGAAATTCCGGAAAACCCGAGCGGTTTCGATCCAAACGACAGAAAGATCGAAAACCCGAACGAAAGACTTAACTCCTTTACGAAGATGCGAAACAGGACCACAGCGCTGACGATTCGCTCCTAACACAAAACCGCAATGCAATCGGCTCCTTGCCGGTTTTAGAATTCCTGTACAGAATCCGTGAGGAACGTACGTGACGACGTAATAACTCAGGCGTCGAATCCACGCCGACTTAAATAAACTATCACCTTTCTAAAATAATCAAACTCTGATTTGTAACTCGCTCTCCAGAGCTCTACGTCTATCCTTCTTGAAATCTGCCGCAACTCTGCCTGCGGGGTCCGCGTCCCTCTTATATAACCTTCCTAGGGGTGACGCTTGCGCATGCGCACAAGAAGACCGCCTCACGTGCCTCGTGTTGCCTCCCTGCCGCAGGTCACGTCGACACTGAGCGCACCGATTCAACGTTTCAGTTCAACACGCGAAGGCCTTGATGGAAAACTACCAATGCGCAGTCAAACCGTGCGACAGCGATTGCAAATATCGACGTACACGGACCACACGCAGACATATGTCCTTCTTTGTCTGTTTCTATGTATCAGCGACGTTTGCGTCGGTATCTCTGCCTGTACGCGCGATTGCATCGGTCGGTGATATTCAATCGACCTCACCTCCTCCTTTGGCTGTCGCTCCATGCCTTCGCGTTTGTCCTTCTCTATCTGTTCCAATGTATCAGCGACTACTGCCTCTGCCTCGCTGCGTGTATGCGCGACTGCACGGTCGACGACTCAATCGGCCTCCCCTCCTCCTGTGGCCGTCGCTCCATACGAGCCGCCAAAGGCCGATACCGTGAGAGAGTTACACGAATATCGATCGATAAAACTTGCCACGGCAGGTGCCTACGTCATCGCCTTAAAATCGTGTCGAGCACGATCTCAACATTAAAATCTAGGTCACCAATATTATGTAGGTCACCGAATGAAGCTCAAAAAATGGATATAAAATATATATATCAGACCACGAAAATACCAAGGGATCCAAAAATATATACTATAATATAATATAACATTACAACTAAAATTCCGTAGCGTCTAGTTATACGCAAACGCTACAGTTCTCTTTGCACATTGGTATAAGTCAATCCTATAACCAATGGGTTTAAATAATCTCTTCTTATAATATTCTGTGGATATTTCCAATCCATAGACCCAGGGTTCATGTAATAATAATAATAATAATAATAATAATAATAATATTATTATTATTATATTATTACTCCGAGTCCCTGGAATTCGTTCAAGAGTTGGGAAGCAGAATTTCGATGTCGACCGGTGACCAGAGAGAGTCCAACCATCTGCTCCAGCGCATTTCAGTCGCGCTCCAAGTAGGAAACTCGTTGTCTGTGTTGGGCACGACAGAACTTATCGGCCAAGACACTGAGAGGCCAAGGACCTAATGTTTGAAACGATTATTTATTCGTCTGTACATGATTGTGTCAGTTTTTGAAGAAATAAATGTGTTAATAATAATAATAATAATAATAATAATAATAATAATAATAATAATAATAATAATAATAATAATAATAATAATAATAATAATAATAATAATAATAATGATAATAATAATAATAATCATAATCATAATAATAATAATAATAATAATGAAAAACAAATATAAAAAAAATAATAATAATAACAACGACAATTTATATGGCGCCGCAACGCGGTCATACCGCTACGAGGGCGCCTCACAAAGCATACATGCTTGTATGCATGTATGCATGTATGCATGTATGCATGTATGCATGTATTCATGTATGCATGTATGCATGTATGCATGTGTATGTATGTATGTATGTATGTATGTATGTATGTATGTATGTATGTATGTATGTATGTATGTATGACTGTATGTATGTATGTATGTGTGTGTGTGTGTGTGTGTGTGTGTGTGTATGTATGTATGTATGTATGTATGTTGTTGGGATTGGTCCTCCATCCCATCATCTCATCCTTTTCACACGGGCACTCGTAGTTAAGACGCACCCCGTTTAGCGTAAGAGAAGGATTGTTGATGAGTATAAAATAGAAAGGTTTACGAGGCTAGGGGAGACCAGTCTTAGTTAAGTGTAGTTAAGCTACGTTTGGACGTGCAGTCGTGCACCTGCTGTGTGTTACGCTTTTTTGCCCATGGTGGCCTAATGGTTTGTGCGTGTGCCCTTAGTGGTCACGTATGTATACGTTGAAACTGGTTCTCGAATTTGAGTCTCCCGATATTGAGGATGACGATTGTATTAATTGTTAGAATAAGTGCGTTTTCGTCGGATTGTTTGAATGTACTGTGAGTATCGTTCCAATTTATGTACATATTGTAAATATACTTAAAGCTTTTCGAGTGACTTGTTCATACATATTCTTACTCCTAGACAATTAGCTAACAAATGGGGGCTCGTCCTTAAAATTACTGTTTTCCAAATTGACAGGCTGCATTCCTGAAATTGGAATTTGGGGTTTTACTTATTTTGACGCTGAGTCGTTTGATAGCTTTGATTTAGGCCTAGGTGCTGCGTAATTAGGCTCGAATGTGCACGCGTAGGCAATTGTCGAGCGCTAAATTAATATTATTGCCAGATTTTGAAGTTCATTGGGTTTGCTTAAATTTGTAACTGCGAATTAGGTAGTTAAATGGCGCCGTGGAAGAGTCTCGAGGAGAAGAGAGCAAAAGCGTTAGCTTGTAAAGAGAGAAAAAGGCAGAGGAAATTGGAGGAGCGTGCTGAGAATAGGTTGTGGTTGGAAGCGACAAGTTTTGCTGAGCGCGTTACTGAAGCTGCGAATAGCGAAACGCATTCTAATTGCACGCTGGAAGAATTTAGACAATTTTCAAATGAAGTTTGGGTGGAAATAGGGAGTGCTTCAGAGAAGTTGGTTGCTCAAAATAAACAAGTGTCCTTTTATGGGGAGCAAAATTCGTCGAAGGACGTTGAGCGGAAAATTTTGAGGGATGGGCTTAAAACTCAGGACGCCCACCGATTGACTTATGATTCGGATTTCATCGAAAAGCTTCGGGTATATAATAAAGTTTCTGCTATTGATCCGCGTGAAGGATTTTGGTCGCACATGGTTCGTGATTTTGACGCATTTGAAGAGAGCGTACCGACCGTGACCGAAGGTGTGTCTTGCGCTGAACTAATCAATTTCGGTGGCGAAGCACAGCCCGAGGAGCAGATGCATGTGCACGAGAGTGATGCTGTTGATGATGTGTACGACGTCGAGTTGGGTCTAATCTTTCAGGACTTGAATGAATGTGTATACGCGGATTCTGAATTTTCTGAATTAAGTGAGCGACAGTCGGACGAACGGATGTACGATGATGATGATGATGATGATGATTGTGCAACATGTGTAAATGACGCTGAATTCTCTCAACTGCTAATTAACTCGAGTGTAAGTGAGTTTGAAAGGGATGATGTGACTGAGAAGCATTCAGCAGAGAATGATGTGCAATGTGGTGCTGTGCTGCACGAAACGGTTATTAGTTGTTCGAATGAGACCAGCGCACCGCTGAGTGTATGCGAGACGTATAGGCCTAATACGGTTGTTGCAACTCGAAGGTTGGGCGAGTTCACTGATACTGTGCGTACGGTTGTGTGCAATGATGGTTCTGTGTCTTTCAGTGCGTTTCAATGTGTATCAACTGGGTTACAGTTCACGTTGTGCACGAGTGTTGATATTGGAAGGTTTCATCTGAGTTATGTGGAGTTGTTGTTTGCACATGAAGACAACAGCATGTTGATTGAATGTCATTTGTCTGAAACAACATTGAGCGAGTATGGTCTTTTACGGATGAGTGATTTTGTTCAAATGTTGAATGCCAGTGCTCAGAATGACATGACTTGTACGGTTGATCCGAAAGACATTATGATACGCGATAGTTGTAATTCACTGGTTGTGTTTGAAACGGATGATGCTGTTGCGTCAGGAATGCGTATGGACGATAGGTTACGTGCGTCTTCAGTTGTTGCAATGTTGCATGCTAACGATAATAACACTTTGGTTGTTGATTCGATGCTGACAACCGTTGTGTTTGATGAATCATCGACGATGAGCTGGTGCTGCACCGTTTCCACTGTTGCACTGTTGCGCATGACTGTTGCATTCGGTGAACGGTTGGTGTCTGTGCACAAGGTTGTGTTGATGACGCATTGTTTTATTGCGGAACATGATTCGACTGATATTTTGTTGACTGATGTGATGATTCATGTTCACCATGACGTGAATGCTGAACACAAGGGACAGTTGTTCCAAGACGAAGTGTTTCGTTGGCATGCGTCTTTAGCGGTTGCATTAAGAATTGCTGTGCATAACGCTTCAAATGTCGTGCGGGATGGCAATGCGTTTGCATCCCATATTACTGCAGGTTCTGTATACGAATGTGACTATGCTTGTGATTGTAATGTGACTGAATGTTCCATGCATGTTGTGGTAAGTTGTAAGACTGTTGAATCGGATGTTGTTACGGAAGATGATTTGAGTGATATTGTTGATTGTTCAGTGGTTGAGTCTGACCTAGCTGCGTATGTTTCTTCACTCGTGAATTATGTTGATGTTATTACGAGTTACGCCGAGTGTGTGCGGGAGTTTGCTTACAGGATGTGGATGCCATGGACTTGCCGCTTGGTGAAAGTGGTCGCGTACGCAGTCGCAGTGGCCGCGTGAGACGACGATGGAACGCGAGCGCCTTCGTGGTTCTGTGGGTGACGTGGACCGTCTTGGCGCTATCGGCTGGTGACACTTCTGTCGCTGGGTGCCTTGACAACGTGCTTTTGTTGTCTCCGGAATGGAGCGAAGCGTTCGCTTTGTTTCTTCTTCTCCACTTCGTCGACCTGTGCTTTGGCTTTGCTCAGGTGTTGAGCGCGTTCTTCAGTTTGTTGCATTGCGGTTATAACGTCATAATGAACGGTAATCGTGAAATCTGGCCTTGGACTTTCGACATGAAACTATGTCCTTTAAACATTCGACATCGGTCGATTCCTTTAATTTTGTATGCCGACGTTGTTTGTCGCTTTGCGTTTGGCGACTAGAGTTTTGAGACCGAACTGAACTGAGTCGACTTCATACACATCCTCAAAATCATTCTCGTACACATGCACGTGATCCTCGGGCTGTGCGTCGCCACTGAAATTGATTAGTTCAGCGCAAGACACACCTTCGGTCACAGTTGGCACACTCTCTTCAAATGCATCAAAATCACGAACCATATACGACCAAAATCCTTCACGCGGATCAATAGCAGAAACTTTATTATATACCCGAAGCTTTTCGATGAAATCCGAATCATAAGTCAATCGGTGGGCGTCCTGAGTTTTAGACCCATCCCTCGAAATTTCCCGCTCAACGTCCTTCGACGAATTTTCCTCCCCAAGAAAAGACACATGCTGTTTTTCAGCATTCAATTTCCGTGAAGCACTTTCTATCTCCACCCAAACTTCATTTGAAAATTGTCTAAATTCTGCCAGCGTGCAGTCACTATGCGCCTCGCTATTCACAGCTTCAGTAACGCGCTCAGCAAAACTTGCCGCTTCCAACCACAACCTATTCTCAGCATGTTCCTCCAATTTCCTCTGCCT
>OX243811.1:67992131-68012131 GCA_945859605.1 Lumbricus rubellus | reverse complement strand
GTATGTGTGTATGTGTGTATGTGTGTATGTGTGTATGTGTGTATGTGTGTATGTATGTGTATGTGTGTATGTGTGTATGTGTGTATGTGTGTATGTGTGTATGTGTGTATGTGTGTATGTGTGTATGTGTGTATGTGTGTATGTGTGTATGTGTGTATGTGTGTATGTGTGTATGTGTGTATGTGTGTATGTGTGTATGTGTGTATGTGTGTATGTGTGTATGTGTGTATGTGTGTATGTGTGTATGTGTGTATGTGTGTATGTGTGTATGTGTGTATGTGTGTATGTGTGTATGTGTGTATGTGTGTATGTGTGTATGTGTGTATGTGTGTATGTGTGTATGTGTGTATGTGTGTATGTGTGTATGTGTGTATGTGTGTATGTGTGTATGTGTGTATGTGTGTATGTGTGTATGTGTGTATGTGTGTATGTGTGTATGTGTGTATGTGTGTATGTATGTATGTATGTATGTATGTATGTATGTATGTATGTATGTATGTATGTATGTATGTATGTATGTATGTATGTATGTATGTATGTATGTATGTATGTATGTATGTATGTATGTATGTATGTATGTATGTATGTATGTATGTATGTATGTATGTATGTATGTATGTATGTATGTATGTATGTATGTATGTATGTATGTATGTATGTATGTATGTATGTATGTATGTATGTATGTATGTATGTATGTATGTATGTATGTATGTATGTATGTATGTATGTATGTATGTATGTATGTATGTATGTATGTATGTATGTATGTATGTATGTATGTATGTATGTATGTATGTATGTATGTATGTATGTATGTATGTATGTATGTATGTATGTATGTATGTATGTATGTATGTATGTATGTATGTATGTATGTATGTATGTATGTATGTATGTATGTATGTATGTATGTATGTATGTATGTATGTATGTATGTATGTATGTATGTATGTATGCATGTATGTACGTATGCATATATATATATATATGCTTGTATGCATGATTATGATTATGTAATTCGCGTTATCTAATTAGTTGTCACTTTGATTATTACCTGATTAATTTGTGATACTTGTAATGCTTTATGTAACTTGATACTCACGGACCAATAAAAAAATTGATTAATTGATTGGGTGATTGATTGATTGATTGATTGATTGATTGATTGATTGATTGATTGTCTTCTTTTTTCTTGATCATCAGCGTTACCACAATATTCATCACCATCTGCAGAAGAATAGATGGTAGAGGGCTGAGAGAGAAACAAGCATAAATGCCTTCATACGTACATACAGTGTCATACATACATACATACATACATACATACATACATACATACATACATACATACATACATACATGCATGCATGCATGCATACATACATACATACATACATACATACATACATCATACGTACGTACGTACGTACATACATACATACATACATACACACAAACATACAAACATACATACATACATACATACATACATGCATGCATGCATGCATGCATGCATGCATGCATGCATACATACATACATACATACATACATACATACATACATACATACATACATACATACATACATACATACACACACACACATACATACATACATACATACATACATACATACATGTACATACATACATACATACATACATACATACATACATACATACATACATACATACATACATACATACATACATACATACATACATACATACATACATACATACATGCATACATACATACATACATGCATACATGCATGCATGCATGCATGCATGCATGCATGCATACATGAGAAAATGATGATGAGACAGGCATAGATGAGAGATGGAAGTTGTATACATGTATATACTGCGAATGAATGAATGATGGATGGATGGAGGAAGGAGAGAAGGAAGGCGATGGATGTAGGAGATGGATTGGATGAGTGGAAGAGGAAGAGGAGGAGGCAGTGCGTGGAAGAGAAGAAAGAGGAAGGAGGAGTGAAGGGAAGGGAATTAGCCATGGGTCTGCACAGCGTTTGGGTGTTGGTGGGTGGGATCGTGGTGCGGCGGGTGATTGGTGGGTGGGTTGGTGGTATCGTGGGGGGAGGGTGAAGGGGTTGATTGGTGGGTGTGGGTGGGTTGGTGGTATCGTGGGGGGAGGGGGAGGTTATTGGTGGGTGGTTGGGTGGGATCGTGTGGAGGGTGAAGGGGGGTGATTGGTGGCGCCCCTGCCGACGCCATTAATCGATGCGTAATCAAGTTAGACGAGTAGCATTAATGACGGACGGAATGAGTGAAACTGACAACATGCAGCTGCAGCCACACCAACCAACGCACCAATGCACCAACGCACCAACGCACCAACCAACCAACGCACCAAGCAAAGGCCACAACAACCACACTGATGCATGATGATGATGATGATGCATGATGATAATGATGTTGATGATGATGATGATGATGATGATGACGACGACCAGTACGATGATAACTGCGACAAAAACCACTATGATTATGAGTATACCATGCATTCATTGTACATGTACGACCATGAATAAAGCATTCAACGCTGGAAGCAGAAGCAGATATATAAATTTATATATAATTATATCTATTGAATCGAGACAAAGGTGGCTTTATGACAACGGTGACTATGACAACGGTGTCTATGACAACGGTGTCTATAGGTTGGTATTTTATAGAGAGACGAGTGCTGATAGTGTTGGAAGTGCAGGTCCTCCATGCGCGATACTACAGGGTGGCGCAAAATAAACCGGACTATTAGTTTTTGCAATTGTATCGCTTGAATAATCAAAGTAATCATCGCCTTAAAACTATCATTAGACAGAAATGACACAGATAATCGCTTGTGAAACTGTCCAATAGCCCGGTTGATAGTGAAACGAGACATTCCTTCAGAACGCTTGCTGAAAGGTCGGAAGCACTTCTCACAGAGCATCATGGTTTCGGTTGCCGTGTCGCTGCTGGGGAAATCGTCATTAGTTTTCGTTGAACAAGGAGCAAAAGTTAACAGTTCCTATTACTGTGACGTCGTCGTTTACATCAAGGATTACTGCCAGGCACTATAGCACACTCTGGTGACAATTTCACTTTCCATCAGGATGGAGCACCTGCATGCTCATCGTTCACGAAAAACAGTTGCTTTTCTCACTGCTCACGTTCCAGACTTTATTGAACCAGAAAATCGGCCACCGAACAGTCCGGCCTTGAATCCCGTAGAACGGTGTAGACTATTCGATCTGGGGAATGCTTCAGCAGCTTGTCTACAGGCAGAGAATTCGAGATATTGAACATTTGAAAGAAGTTCTGACCGCATGCTGGGACGAAATAAGCGAGGACATTTTCGCAAGCGATTATCATTGGTTATCGCAGCAAACGGAGGACATAATTATAATTGAACATCACTTTGACTGAAATTTCTTGCGCATTCAGAAAATTCTGAAATTTTACATTTCATTCAATGTTATATTAAATGCCAAACCAATGCCATTTTTCTGTGTCATTTCTGTCTAATAATAGTTTTAAGGCGATAATTACTTTAATTATTCAAGCGATGCAATTGCAAAAACTAATAGTCCGGTTTATTTTGCGCCACCCTGTATAGAGAGTAAGCTTATTGAATATATATACAGGACGAACTAGAGCAAAATTCGATGGATGCTTGAAAGTATAATTATAGGCCATAGATACTATTAGCACTAATACAACGATTTATAAGATCATTCTTCCTGCATGTGTGCTTGTTCGCCAATCTCCAAAAATAATCTCTTCATTTATATATATATATATATATATATATATATATATATATTATCTATATAAATAAAAATGTAACTGAGTTTGTGTCGGAATCAAGGATCTCGGAAAGTTGTTGACCGATTGCTTTCAAAACTTTACCAAAACGTTCCGTTCCAATACGGCCCGGTTTGCAGAATGCTTTTTGGGAAAAAGCGCAATCTTTTAAGCAAAAAAGCAACTTTGCAAATTAGACCATTCGCCCGTCGATCAGGGTTGCCAGATTTCGGAAACGCTTTGTCACGAAATCACGTTGTAAAGTCACCCAAAAGTCGCGAGATGAGCATCGTAATCGTAATCTCCAAATTTCTAAAGCGCTACTTGAAAGCCAAGCGTGGGGCACCAGGAAAGGAAGGAGAGGGACGAAGAGGGGGAGGGAGCGGAGGGGAGGGACGGAGGAGGGAGGGATGTAGGGAGCCAGACGAAGGGACGGAGGGAGGAGGAGAGGACTGGGAGGGGTAGGAGGGTATGGTGAAGGGGTGATGGAAGGGGAAGGGAGGTGAGACGGGAGGAGGAAGAAGAGGAGGTACGGGAGGAGAGGGGGTAAGGGTGGGAAGGGGATGGGGAGAGAGTTGGGACGGGGAGGGGGTGGGAAGGGGAGAGGAACCGGAAGGGTAGAGAAAAGGGGAGGGAAGTAGAAAAATAGACAACAGTTAAGCGTCTATTAAGGACACATAAAACCTCTGAATAAAATAGTAGAAAATTAGACATATATAAGTCTATTTAAGAAACCTAACCTCTGAATTAAAAAAATTAAACATTTTCAAGCAGTAACGCTATAAGATTATGTAAGTTTTCATTGTCTAAAGACTCCTTTTTATGATTTTCCTTTATATATATATATATATATATATATATGCACATGTGCATTGTTGTGCTGCAGGTGGTGGTCTTCCGTACAAGATGTACGGAGCGTCATCTTCTCTTCACGGTGGCATCGGAGGAGGAGGAAGTGGCGGCGACTCATCTATCATCAGTCCAGAGAAGAGGAAGCAGCGGCGCATCCGAACGACCTTCACTAGCGGTCAACTGAAGGAACTGGAGAAGGCTTTTGCTGAGACGCACTATCCAGACATCTACACGAGAGAAGAGATCGCAATGAAGACTGATCTGACGGAGGCCAGGGTCCAGGTCAGCATCACATCATTCACCTATATATACAGGGTGCGCCAAAAAAGACCCCTTGGTTTTTTGCCAATATCTTGGCCAAAAGTAACAACTTCGAAATGAAATATTTTGCGGTCTTAAAGGCAATTCATATATTATACACCTGATGGCCAGATTTCATCAAGATATTTCAAACACAACAAAAGTTATGCCACTTTTAGTGAGGTCACCCACCGTTTTTTGACGATTCAAAAAGAAACGCAACAAAGTAACAAAAACACGATTTTATCAAGCTCCATCTCAAATAACTGTTGTCATATGAAGTCGGTAGTGCTTCACAACTTGTGTTCAATGTGCCCACCACCAGTGCCAAAACTTCTTTTAAGTCTCTCTGCAAAGTTCTTGATGGACCTGTTGATTAATCTGACAGATTCCTTATTTACCAATTTGATTGTCATCTTGCAAAGTGGCTTCCCATGCAGTGACATACAGCTACGCTGGTACCCTGTTTCTTTTTTAAATAGCAATAATAATGATCGTCCGGCAATTTCAAGGCTATTAATTTTGATAGCAATTATTTGAGATGAGAAAAATCTGTTTTTTTTAAACTTTTTTGTTGCGTTTCGTTTCTGAATCGTCACAAAATGGTGGGTGACCTCCCTAAAAGTGGAATAACTTTTGTTCTGTTTGAAATAGTTTGATGAAATCTGGACATCATGGGTAAATATGAATTGTCTTCAAGCCGTAAAACTTCAGTTCGATATTCTTACTTCTAGCCAAGATATTGATTATAATAATTAGATTTTTTTACTTTTTGTTGCGACGGGTTTTTGAACCGTCAAAAAACCGTGGGTGGCTTCACTAAAAGTGGTATAACTTTAAAAATATATATTTTAATTAAATCTGGCCATCTGGTGTAAATATGAATTGTCTTTAAGACTGTAAAATTTTATTGAGAAATTCTTACTTTTGGTCAAGATATTGGCAAAAATCTCAGAGGAGGTCTTTTTTGCGCACCCTGTATGTATATATAATTATATAAATAATTATATTTATAATATATATATACATGATCGAGTGATTACACCAAGTGTGGCTGTGGGTGATGAACAGATCGACTGAGTTTCGATGTCTATTGTCTGATGTCTATTGTCTGATGTCTTTAATTGTCTGATGTCTATTGTCTATTGTCTGATGTCTATTGTCTATTGTCTTATGTCTATTGTCTGATGTCTATTGTCTGATTCTATTGTCTGATGTCTATTGTCTAATGTCTATTGTCTGATGTCTTTAATTGTCTGATGTCTATTGTCTGATGTCTATTGTCTGATGTCTTTAATTGTCTGATGTCTTTTGTCTTCTTCATCCTTTCGATGCAGGTTTGGTTCCAGAACCGTCGGGCGAAATTCCGGAAGATGGAGAGAGCGAAGCAGCAGCAGCAGCAGCCGGGGTCTGGGGCGGCAGGGGCGGGGGCGGCGCAGAACAGCGGCGGAGGGGGTGGAGGGGGGCAGAGTGCATCAGCTGCGAGTAAACCATCTTCATCATCAGGTGGAACGACGAAGGATACGTCGTCGTCGTCGTCGTCGTCGTTGACAGGTGTCGCTAAAGACGTCAAACACAACAAGCTGGTCGACAACAACAACGGTGAGAGTTGATTGTCAGGTTGACTGTTGTTGTTCACGGTAGAGGAGACAGAGGTCAGCAGCGTGAAGGGAAGTGTTGTCGCATCAATTGCTCCATTTTCAATGTGTCCATTCAAAAAGCCTCTGCAGCTGGTCATCAGTCTAAATAATCCGTTTATTATAACGTCCCATCCATTGATTTTCTCCAATTTTATAGTACCCAAACGTTGTTGGGTTAGGCCCTCATAGGCCTCTATTTATTTATTTATTTATTTCTCCATTTCTATAGCGCCCCTTCAAGCTCTCTACTAAGAGGCGCTCCAGACTACAGCGTGGACGCTGCATCGGAGTTTCACGCCGAAACGCATGAGCAATTGCAAGTGAAGGACTTGCTCAAGGTCCCTGCATGCGCGTCGTCTTGAGGGTGGATTCTAACCTGGAACCCTCCGGCTCTATGGTACCGTACACCACCACTACACTACCGCGCCCCACAAGCCTTAGCTAGGCCTTAGATGCATCTAAGGCCTGGCTATTATAGTCCTGTAGTTAAGGAATTACAATACAACTGTTAGTTTCCCGAAAAGTGTCGCGGTTTTTTATGGCTAGAAAAATAATGTTCAACCTAGTTTATAAGCTCTAATGAAATAGTTTCTTCAATATTATTGACGTCTGTAAGTTCTTATTATACCTGACGACAAAGACAGAGCAACGTCATTCGCAGCGAAGGTTTGAAAGGAACTGTGTGACAAATAGGTGCAGGGAAGTGAGTAGTAGGGTAAGTGCCGATTCTCGGCCAGCAATGATATAGTATCCCCAGTACAACTATCGGTTCTATATCAACACTGATATAGTATACCTCATTAATATTCATGATATGCAGTGTCGCCATTGGCAAAGTCCAATCCATTGTCTGTAAACTCCAAAGGCCGTCCCTCCCTCCCTCCCCCCACCCCCTCCCTTCCTCCCTCCCTCCCTGGCAAAGTCCAATCCATTGTCTGTAAACACCAACGGTCGTCTGGCTCTAGCTCAGCCATTGTTCTTTGTTCGTCTGTCTGTCCGTCTGTCTGTCCGTCTGTCTGTCCGTCTGTCTGTCCGTCTGCCTGTCCGCCTGCCTGTCCATCTATGTTCGTATATGATTAAGACACCAACAATCTCCATTATCTGTAAACTCCAAATGTCGTCTGGCTCTAGCTCAGCGGCCTTATCGGCGCAAAGTCCAATTCATTATCTGTAAACACCAAAGGCCGTCTGGAGTATTTCAAACAATGTCACCGTTTCTAGCTCAGCGGCCTTATCAGCACAAAGTCCAATCCATTATCTGTAAACTCCAAATGTCGTCTGGCACTAACTCAGCGACGTCATCAGGGTGAACAAAAATGTAGTTGAACTTAGAAAAATTTTGATTTTTGCAGTGTGTTGGACTTAGAAAATCTCGACCTTGTAGTGCATTGGGACTTAGAAAACTTCGATCTTGTGGTGTTGAACTTAGAAAAATCTTAATTTTTGCTCTTGTTGTGTGTTGGACTTGAAAAATTTCGACCTTGCGGAGCATTCGGACTTAGAAATATTCACATTTGTAGTGTGTTGGACTTAGACAATCTCGACATTGTAGAGCATTCGGACTTAGAAAACATCGATCTTGTGGTGTTGAACTTAGAAAAATTTTAATTTTTGCTCTTGTTGTGTGTTGGACTTGAAAAATTTCGACCTTGCGGAGCATTCGGACTTATAAATTTTTACACTTATAGTGTGTTGGACTTAGACAATCTCGACATTGTAGAGCATTCGGACTTAGAAAACTTCGATCTTGTGGTGTTGAACTTAGAAAAATTTTAATTTTTGCTCTTGTTGTGTGTTGAACTTAGAAAATTTCGACCTTGCGGAGCATTCGGACTTAGAAATATTTACACTTGTAGTGTGTTGGACTTAGACAATCTCGACATTGTAGAGCATTCGGACTTAGAAAATTTCGGTCTTGCGAAGCATTCGGACTTAGAAATTTTTGCTCTTGTGGTGTGTTGAACTTAGAAATTTTTGTTCGTGTGGTGTGTTGAGCTTAGAAAATTTCGACCTTGCGGAGATTTTGGACTTAGAAATTTTTACACCTGTAGTGTGTTGGACTTAGACAATCTCGACAATGTAGAGCATTCGGACTTAGAAAACTTCGATCTTGCAGCATGTCGAACTTAGAAATTTTTTTTTTTGGGGTGCGGCGACGACGTGGCACGCTTTCACAATTAGATCAGGCTTTGACTCGTAGAAGTTAAAGCCGAATACGCTCCGACACAGCTATTTCAAAAATTTCCTTCACCCGAAATACGCATGAGTCTTTAACTTCATACGAGCCAAAGCAGGATCGATTGGGAAAGCGGGCCTCGTCGTCGCCGCACCCCAGGGCCCGAGGTCGTCCGTGAGAGAAGGGGCGCCCGCCGCCGCCGCCGCCGCCGCGTCGCTCGAAGATGCTGCCGTCCGAATTTTCATAGCGAAAAAAAAAACCGACTTAGCTATGTCCGATATTTTTTTTTTATAGAGTTGACGAATTCGGATTTCTGCTAAGTTTCGCGTGTCTGCTAACCCTAATAAGCGTTGCAACGCATCGATCGTAACGCTAACACGCATTTTTTTGCATGTTATTTTCGTACTTTACTAAATTTTCTGGCATCTCACAAATACTGAACTCTTTTGTTTGTACAAACCTAAGAATATGCACTCCTCCTCCACCCCTTTACTTCACCAACTTAACACACTCACCCCTAAAAAGTCTTGTAATGTTTTGCTTGGCTCCCTAAGTTGAATTACTTCGCTCACCATTATTAGAATTTTATTAAAAAATTGTTATATTGCAAATATTGCACACCTTTGTTTCCTAAAAATTAAGAATAACCCCTTCCCCGCACCAATTCTCACCTCTTACTTCGCTCAACATATGTTTCATATGCTTCGTATTTTATAAATTTACAAGTTTGACTTCGTACAATTGCAAAAATTCGTGTCTTACTTTGAAAAGAATAGAAAATTACAAGTCCTGCCTGCATACACAGCTATCATACTTACCATTTTGTCAGTGACAAGATTCAATTCGTGCTCCTTTGCCATCATATGATTAAAACTGCGAGGTCAAAATTTTCTAAGTCCAACACACTACAAGAGTAAAATTTCTAAGTCCGAACACACTCGGTGAAAAAATTTCTAAGTCTGAATGCTCTGTAAGGTTGACATTTTCTAAGTCCAACACACTGAATGAAAAAATTTCAAAGTTCGAACACCCTGTCACAGCAAAAATTTCTAAGTTCCAATGCTCTGTAGGGTTGACATTTTCTAAGTCCAACACACTGAATGAAAAAATTTCAAAGTTCGAACACACTGCCAGAGCAAAAATTTCTAAGTCCGAATGCTTCGCAAGGCTTAAATTTTCTAAGTCCCAATGCATTGCAAGGTCGAAATTTTCTAAGTCCAACACACCACACGAGGAAAAAATTCTAAGTCCAACACACTACAAGAGTAAAAATTTCTAAGTCCGATTGCTTGGCAAGACCGAAATTTTCTAAGTCCAACACACCACAAGAGCAAAAATTTCGTCCAACACACCACACGAGCAAAAATTTCTAAGTCCAACACACTACAAGAGTAAAAATTTCTAAGTCCGAATGCCCCGCAAGACCAAAATTTTCTAAGTCCAACAAGATTTTAGTTCACAAAATTTCTAAGCCCGACACTCTACAAGAGCAAAAATTTCTAAGTCCGAATGCTTCGCAAGGCTGAAATTTTCTAAGTCCCAATGCCTTAAAAGGTCGAAATTTTCTAAGTCCAACACACCACACGAGCAAAATTTCTAAGTCCAACACACTACAAGAGTAAAAATTTCTAAGTCCGAATGCTTGGCAAGACCGAAATTTTCTAAGTCCAACACACAACAAGTGGGAAGATTTCTAAGTCCGAATGCTCCGCAAGGTCGAAATTTTCTAAGCTCAACACACCACACAAACAAAAATTTCTAAGTTCAACACACCACAAGAGCAAAAATTTCTAAGTCCGAATGCTTCGCAAGACCGAAATTTTCTAAGTCCAACACACCACAAGAGCAAAAATTTCGTCCAACACACCACAAGAGCAAAAATTTCTAAGTCTGAATGCTTGGCAAGACCGAAATTTTCTAAGTCCAACACACTACAAGAGCAAAAATTTCTAAGTTCGAATGCTTCGCAAGGCTGAAATTTTCTAAGTCCAACACACTACAAGAGCAAAAATTTCGTCCAACACACCACAAGAGCAAAAATTTCTAAGTCCAACACACTACAAGAGTAAAAATTTATAAGTCCGAATGCCCCGCAAGACCAAAATTTTCTAAGTCCAACAAGATTTTAGTTCACAAAATTTCTAAGCCCGACACTCTACAAGAGCAAAAATTTCTAAGTCCGAATGCTTCGCAAGGCTGAAATTTTCTAAGTCCCAATGCATTAAAAGGTCGAAATTTTCTAAGTCCAACACACCACACGAGCAAAATTTCTAAGTCCAACACACTACAAGAGTAAAAATTTCTAAGTCCGAATGCTTGGCAAGACCGAAATTTTCTAAGTCCAACACACAACAAGTGGGAAGATTTCTAAGTCCGAATGCTCCGCAAGGTCGAAATTTTCTAAGCTCAACACACCACACGAACAAAAATTTCTAAGTTCAACACACCACAAGAGCAAAAATTTCTAAGTCCGAATGCTTCGCAAGACCGAAATTTTCTAATCTCAACACACTACAAGAGCAAAAATTTCGTCCAACACACCACAAGAGCAAAAATTTCTAAGTCCGAACGCTTGGCAAGACCGAAATTTTCCAAGTCCAACACACCACAAGAGCAAAAATTTCTAAGACTGAATGCTTGGCAAGACCGAAATTTTCTAAGTCCAACACACTACAAGAGCAAAAATTTCTAAGTCCGAATGCTTCGCAAGACCGAAATTTTCTAAGTCCAACACACCACAAGCGCAAAAAAAAAGTCCAACACACCACAAGAGCAAAAATTTCTAAGTCCGAACGCTTGGCAAGACCGAAATTTTCCAAGTCCAACACACCACAAGAGCAAAAATTTCTAAGACTGAATGCTTGGCAAGACCGAAATTTTCTAAGTCCAACACACTACAAGAGCAAAAATTTCTAAGTCTGAATGCTTGGCAAGACCGAAACTTTCTAAGTCCAACACACTACAAGAGCAAAAATTTCTAAGTTCGAATGCTTCGCAAGGCTGACATTTTCTAAGTCCAACACACCACAAGAGCAAAAATTTCGTCCAACACATCACAAGAGCAAAAATGTCTAAGTCCGAGTGCTTGGCAAGACCGAAATTTTCTAAGTGTAACACACTACAAGAGCAAAAATTTCTAAGTACACTACAAGAGTAAAAATTTCTAAGTTCGAATGCTTCGCAAGGCTGAAATTTTCTAAGTCCAACACACTACAAGAGCAAAAATTTCTAAGTCCGAATGCTCTGTAAGGTTGACATTTTCTAAGTCCAAATACTCTACAATGTTGAGATTTTCTAAGTCCAATGTATTGAAAAAATTAAAAATTTTCTAAGTTCGACATGCTGCAAGATCGAAGTTTTCTAAGTCCGAATGCTCTACATTGTCGAGATTGTCTAAGTCCAACACACTACAGGTGTAAAAATTTCTAAGTCCGAAATCTCCGCAAGGTCGAAATTTTCTAAGCTAAATACACCACACGAACAAAAATTTCTAAGTTCAACACACCACAAGGGCAAAAATTTCTAAGTCCGAATGCTTCGCAAGACCGAAATTTTCTAAGTCCGAATGCTCTACAATGTCGAGATTTTCTAAGTCCAATGCATTGCAAAAATAAAAAAATTCTAAGTTCGACATGCTGCAAGATCGAAGTTTTCTAAGTCCGAATGCTCTACAATGTCGAGATTGTCTAAGTCCAACACACTACAAGTGTAAATATTTCTAAGTCCGAATGCTCCGCAAGGTCGAAATTTTCTAAGTCCAACACACAACAAGAGCAAAAATTAAAATTTTTCTAAGTTCAACACCACAAGATCGAAGTTTTCTAAGTCCGAATGCTCTACAATGTCGAGATTGTCTAAGTCCAACACACTATAAGTGTAAAAATTTATAAGTCCGAATGCTCCGCAAGGTCGAAATTTTTCAAGTCCAACACACAACAAGAGCAAAAATTAAAATTTTTCTAAGTTCAACACCACAAGATCGATGTTTTCTAAGTCCGAATGCTCTACAATGTCGAGATTGTCTAAGTCCAACACACTACAAATGTGAATATTTCTAAGTCGGAATGCTCCGCAAGGTCGAAATTTTTCAAGTCCAACACACAACAAGAGCAAAAATTAAGATTTTTCTAAGTTCAACACCACAAGATCGAAGTTTTCTAAGTCCCAATGCACTACAAGGTCGAGATTTTCTAAGTCCAACACACTGCAAAAATCAAAATTTTTCTAAGTTCAACTACATTTTTGTTCACCCTGATGACGTCGCTGAGTTAGTGCCAGACGACATTTGGAGTTTACAGATAATGGATTGGACTTTGTGCTGATAAGGCCGCTGAGCTAGAAACGGTGACATTGTTTGAAATACTCCAGACGGCCTTTGGTGTTTACAGATAATGAATTGGACTTTGCGCCGATAAGGCCGCTGAGCTAGAGCCAGACGACATTTGGAGTTTACAGATAATGGAGATTGTTGGTGTCTTAATCATATACGAACATAGATGGACAGGCAGGCGGACAGGCAGACGGACAGACAGACGGACAGACAGACGGACAGACAGACGGACAGACAGACGAACAAAGAACAATGGCTGAGCTAGAGCCAGACGACCTTTGGTGTTTACAGACAATGGATTGGACTTTGCCAGGGAGGGAGGGAGGAAGGGAGGGGGGTGGGGGGAGGGAGGGAGGGAGGGAGGGAGGGAGGGAGGGAGGGAGGGAGGGAGGGAGGGAGGGAGGGAGGGAGGGAGGGAGGGAGGGAGGGAGGGAGGGAGGGAGGGAGGGAGGGAGGGAGGGAGGGAGGGAGGGAGGGAGGGAGGGAGGGAGGGAGGGACGGCCTTTGGAGTTTACAGACAATGGATTGGACTTTGCCAATGGCGACACTGCATATCATGAATATTAATGAGGTATACTATATCAGTGTTGATATAGAACCGATAGTTGTACTGGGGATACTATATCATTGCTGGCCGAGAATCGGCACTTACCCTACTACTGAAGTGATTAATGTACTGCTGATGATGACTACATAACACTTCTACTTCAGGGTAAGAGTGCCCACTGCCCACTGTCCAGTTTCCCTAGCGTTCTTGCTCTGTATCCAGATTCCTCTTAGCAGCTTCCAGGCTACCTCGCAGACCGCCCAGAACTAGCTACTGGTTGTCTTCGCTAGCCTCTCTACTAAGCCGCTATATTCTGTATTTTCATACCACACATTACTTTCCTTCTCTATCCTTATGCTGTTTATATACTCTCTCTGGCCAACCAGCCTACCACTGTGAGGCGCGGTGGTGTAGTGGTGGCGTCGTTGCCTTGGAGCCGGAAGGTTCGAGGTTCGAATCCACCTCACCGCGTAAGGACCTTGGGCAAGTTCTTCACTCACAATTGCTCAGCGCTTCGGCGTGAAACTCCGATGCAGTGTCCGCTCTGCATTCGGGAGCGCCTCTGAGTAGAAGAGCTTGAAGGGGCGCTATAACAAGTGCACATACAAACACATACAAACACTACATGCAGGTAAGCAGTTGTTAATTGGTCAGGTGTGCTTTCAATGATTGCAGGTAAGCAGCAGCAGCAGGTGTCGTGTGATGCATCTAAGGCTTGGCGATGTAACACTCCGTGCAGTCCACCATCAGCATCTCAACGCACATCCAGCGTCACTTCAACATCAACCATCATCAGCACCAGCAACAATAACAACAACAACAACAACAGCAACAACAATGGTCATCACCATCACCATCATTCGCAGCAGCAGCAGCAGCATCAGCAGCAGGCTCTTTCAGCTGTTACAGGTGGTCAGCATCAGACTCTGCAGTCTCTGGCTGTTGGTCCATACTCGTCTGTCCTTGGTGCCAACAACGACTATGCCATCGCAGCAGCATCGTCCGGTCTACTCGATAATAAGCCAGTCGTCATTGCACCATCTCTCTTCTAAATACTATCACCACCATCACCACCATCACCGTGCACCACCACCATCATCACCACCACCATCACCACCATCACCACCACATCCTCTTCATGATCACTAACATCATTATCACCACCATCACCACCATCATCATCATCTTCGTGATCACTAACATCATCAGTATCTTTATGAGGTTGTTACAAACATATATGAGTATCATCATCATCATCATCATTATCATCATCATCATCATCATCATCATCATCATCAGCAGCATCATCATCAGCATCATCAACATCTTCATCAACATCGCCGAGTCTAAGACCAATTCTGCCTTCAGAAACGAGGCGAACAGACGCAGACAGACGAACGATCAGACAGACAGACGAACGATCAGACAGACAGACAGAAGGACAGACATACAGATAGACATACAGACGGACGGACATACAGACGGACATACAGACGGACATACAGACGGACATACAGACGGACATACAGACGGACATACAGACGGACGGAGAATAGGAATGCCCACATTTTGTATTCGTTCATTGGACTCGAATTGGCAAAAATATGCGCTACAGAAATTATTGTAATTCTTTTGAAATAAATGTGAACGTGTTATGACTTAATTAATCTCTCTCATTTCTGTCTGTATAATATTACTAGCTGGGGAACCCGGCGGTGCTCGGGAAATTGAGATTTTTCGTCCTAAAACCCATGTCCACCCGCCCCTGCGGGGCGGCCGCCCCACAGCGGCTTCACCGCCTATTTGGGGTTGATGCTTTGCAGGGTGAAAATTGCCGGGGGGTTGGGGGGGTTCAACCACCCCAGTCATTTTTAGAGCCCCATGTTAAAGTATGTTTTTCATACCCCAATTTCATGTTTATCATAGGCCAACCGTCCCAGTTATTTTTCCACAATTCTCATACTGATGCTTTGAAGGTCTTCCGCAATTCTGCTGGTTAAACTCATGTGACATGTCTGCTCCTCTTAGTTACTATATATAGGCCTGCTCCTTGGCCTAAGGCAGCTATTTTTCTCAGTGTTGTTGAGAGCGCTTGATTTTCATACTAAGCTTTGGCGAATCGTCTTCTTGTTCTTTAATGACGTAACGTCAAAGACAACGTCCATTTGTTATTTCAAAAGGTCATACCGATGGCGTATAATTATTAACATAGCGAAATTTTAGAATGTCTATATCTCGAGATCTAAACTGAATAATGAGCTCAAAATATCGTACTTCTGTAAGTTGGATCAACGTCTATGCATATGCAATGTTTCATGTCAGTAGCTGCAAAACTGTAAGCGTGCATTATATACAAAGCCACATACATCCTTGCTTATAGATATAGATGGCGTGAGTGTATAGTGTATACAGGGTGGGCCAAAAAAAGACCATTCCAAAATTTTGCCAATATCTTGGCCAAAAGTAAGAATTTCGGGTACTTGTCGGTTAATTCACCCCCACAGGTTTCGTGTGTCTACCTTGTCGGTTAGTTCACCCCCATAGTTTGCGTGTATTTACGCACAGCATATATTATATTTACGCACTGGTTTTCAGTGACGTCATGTAATGGTGACATCCGATTAACTTATAGCACGTGTTTATTTCTTGGACGCCGTCTTGAGCGCCATGAATTTTTTAAGAATTTCGGCTTTAGTTCACGATAAACAAAGCAGCGTTAACTTCTTGCAGCAGCATGGCATCCTACATGCTGCAAGACAGTGTGCGAACAACCACCAAATGGTGTTAAGTTTAAAAGATCGGCAGGACAGATGGAGATGTCGTAAGCGTGACTGTAGGCAAAACATCCCACTGCGACAAGGCACGTGGCTACAAGGATCACGCCTAACTTACCGACAAATCATCCTGTTCGTATATTGCTGGGTCATGCTGCGGTCATGGAAGTCAGCGAAGGAAAGAAACAAACGACATAACGGCACTCACAGGCATAATTATGCTGGATTCGTATATGTGTGAGTTTATGTGGAGGAGAAGAGTGAAGGTGAATGGACTGGATGTGTTCACTGCCATTCTGAATGACATCGCACAATTTTGGCCACCACAGTAGGATAGTTACATTGCAAGTTGTAGGGCTGTAGGCTATTAGTCCCCCCATCAACAGTCATGTTTACGATTATTTCTTTCGTCTTTTATGCAACCTACATGTAATTTGAACAGTTCTAATTTGAACAGTTTATTTTCAATGCCAATGGCGTAATTAAATTTCTATTAAAGTTCACATGTAACCGGAGGTTAATTAATTTCTGGTTGTAAAATTTCGTATATACGGTTTCTGTGAGTGGCGGTGAATTAATATCTGCATGTAAAATTTCGTATATAGGGTTTCTGTGTGTGGGGGTGAATTAATATCTGCATGTAAAATTTCGTATATAGGGTTTCTGTGTGTGGGGGTGAATTAACCGACAAGTACCGAATTTCGAAATGAAATTTTACAGACTTAAAGACAATTCATATTTACACCAGATGGCCAGATTTCATTAAAATATTTCAAACAGAACAAAAGTTATACCTCTGTGTATTACAAGTTATGATATCTCAAGCCAAACCCCAAATCCAGGGGTGGTAACCACCCCCTCTCCCTTGGTAGTCAGTGTTACAAAAAAACTTGGTAGCCTGAGGGTTAAATTATGTGCAGTTGAGAAAATTCCTTAGAATAAGCCCTGTTATGTTCATGGAGTTTGGCGCAAAGTGGCTTAACGGCCCAAGTCAGCAACGAACAACTGTACAGAATATATTTCAATCTCTTTGTTTTAGTTACCATGGCATGCAGTTTTCCACAATTCAGTTTACACTTTTAAAGAAAGAAGCGTTTCTTGTTAGAATGCGTCGCTAAACAAATATCTATTGAAATTAACAATAATTCAGTTATAGATGACAACGGCAAAAAGCGATGCTGTCTATAGCCTACACTACAGATTCGCATTATGAGACAAATGAAATGAGTTGATCATAATGTCATTATCACAATGATTTATATAGATGAAGAGAAGATGCAATGTCGAGTCGTCGGATGGATTATTATTTCTTCGCCATGCATGCACTCCATCACAGCTCTATATTCACAGTCATCGAACATTACAACATAATAACGTATTACAACTTTATGTGCTTGTAAGCGCACAATAATTATTATAGTCGGCTATGTGTAATAAGTAGCCTATTATGAGTAAGCTATAATACAATCATGCAGCCATACAGGACAACATCTCATGCATGGAATAATGCCTGATGGGATCAACGAACTATCAAGTCTTAACATATATACACAACATATATTATCATTCAATATCAAAAAATTTAAAATCTGTATAAATCAAATAGAAGCAAGGCCTTCTTGGTTATTATTTGTTAAGTCAGTAACTTTATTATTGGTGTCTCCAATGCAGAAATCACAGTCGTCATCATCATCATCATCATCGTCATCATCATCATCGTCATCGTCATCGTCATCATCATCATCATCAACATCATACATTACATAATGTTTTCTGTTAATGGCATGAGGGGTTACTCATGCTAATGTTGATTTCTTTGATTGTTCGTCTATTTGCTGTTTGTGTTCATTCTCTGAATTTTTTCTGTAGTGTTTACTACATTGTTTTGTTAAATAAAATTCTTAGTTAAGTAACATCTATGCATTCCAATTCTTCCTTCAGCTTTTACCTTTACACTTCACTTTGTTAATCAGGCCCCTACTTAGCGGGACTCGTCCCTTTTGGTGTGCCTATTTGTTCCCTCACTCTTATTCTACTTATTCACTTTGAGTATTTGCTTATGCTGATTATGTCTATACTTTGTTAAGCATGCATGTACAATTGAATTGTTGGGTTCAATAAAAAATATGTCTATGTCTATCGTCGCCGTCAAGATGAGGAAGTCAGGCAAGCAGACAGACAGACGGACCGACGGCTAAGGTAAGTGATGTTTAGAGTTGAAATGGGTGATGTTTAGAGTTGAAATGGGTGATGTTTAGAGTTGAAATGGGTTATGTTTAGAGTTGAAATGGGTGATGTTTAGAGTTGAAATGGGTTATATTTAGAGTTGAAATGGGTGATGTTTAGAGTTGAAATGGGTGATGTTTAGAGTTGAAATGGGTTATATTTAGAGTTGAAATGGGTGATGTTTAGAGTTGAAATGGATGATGTTTAGAGTTGAAATGGGTTATATTTAGAGTTGAAATGGGTGATGTTTAGAGTTGAAATTGGTGATGTTTAGAGTTGAAATGGGTTATATTTAGAGTTGAAATGGGTGATGTTTAGAGTTGAAATGGGTGATGTTTAGAGTTGAAATGGGTGATGTTTAGAGTTGAAATGGGTGATGTTTAGAGTTGAAACGGGTGATGTTTAGAGTTGAAAAGGGTGATGTTTAGAGTTGAAATGGGTTATATTTAGAGTTGAAATGGGTGATGTTTAGAGTTGAAATGGGTGATGTTTAGAGTTGAAATGGGTGATGTTTAGAGTTGAAATGGGTGATGTTTAGAGTTGAAATGGGTGATGTTTAGAGTTGAAAAGGGTGATGTTTAGAGTTGAAATGGGTGATGTTTAGAGTTGAAATGGGTGATGTTTAGAGTTGAAACGGGTGATGTTTAGAGTTGAAAAGGGTGATGTTTAGAGTTGAAATGGGTGATGTTTAGAGTTGAAATGGGTGATGTTTAGAGTTGAAATGGGTGATGTTTAGAGTTGAAATGGGTGATGTTTAGAGTTGAAATGGGTGATGTTTAGAGTTGAAATGGGTGATGTTTAGAGTTGAAATGGCGATGGAGGTGAGAAGAGGAGGAATCAGTATACATGTATATACGAGATAATAATTATCTTACCACAGATTAATCATGCAAATGCAGAAAATAAAGTTTAACTCGTACCGTATTATATAATTATATATACATAATATATATATAATTATATATAATATATATAAATATATATATATAATTATATATTCAACTAGGCTACATATAGGAAAAGAGACGAGCAAAATATGCCTCCAATTTATTTATCTGCAGCATATAAATTCGATTAGATTGGGACCATTCCGTCGGAAAGAGTTGGACTAGAAGAGTCGCTATTATAGTCTACGATGACTCATTCCAATCAACAGTTCTGATGATTGCAACATGTTAAGACACGCCAAGTGATACACAGTAGAACTTCGAGGCAAACAGAACAGGAACATCTTTTAACCACTGCAACACATCACTTCATCTCACAATATTATCTCACATCATTATCTCACATCATCTCACAATAATCATCTCACATCATCTCACAATAAAATTATCTCA
>OX243811.1:67977131-67987131 GCA_945859605.1 Lumbricus rubellus | reverse complement strand
GACGAGGACGAGGACGAGGAGGACGAGGACGAGGAGGGCGAGGAGGAGGAGGACGACGAGGAGGAGGGGGACGACGAGGAGGAGGAGGACGAGGAGGAGGAGGAGGAGGACGAGGACGAGGAGGACGAGGAGGACGAGGAGAAGGAGGAGGACGAGGAGGAGGAGGAGGAGGAGGACGAGGACGAGGAGGAGGAGGACGAGGAGGACGAGGAGAAGGAGGAGGACGAGGAGGAGGAGGACGAGGAGGACGAGGAGAAGGAGGAGGAGGACGAGGAGGAGGAGGACGAGGAGGACGAGGAGGACGAGGACGAGGAGGAGGAGGACGAGGAGGAGAAGGAGGACGAGGACGAGGAGGAGGAGGAAGAGGACGAGGAGGAGGAGGACGAGGAGGACGAGGAGGAGGACGAGGAGGAGGACGAGGACGAGGACGAGGACGAGGAGGAGGAGGAGGACGAGGACGAGGAGGAGGAGGAGGACGAGGAGGACGAGGAGGAGGACGAGGAGGAGGACGAGGAGGAGGACGAGGAGGAAGACGAGGAGGAGGACGAGGAGGAGGACGAGGAGGAGGAGGAGGAGGAAGAGGAGGAGGAGGAGGTGGACGAGGAGGAGGACGAGAAGGAGGAGGAGGAGGAGGAGGGAAGCTGCTGCTGCAGTGACGAAGGAACCGAGAATTATTGTGAAATTATTGAGAATGCTGCAAATCGTTTCAGAGAAGATGCATCAAGTGTAGTAGATGGATTGAAACTTAAGGAACTTGTTTCTCTCTTCTACGCATGCTCATTTCTGGTAAATATCTATCTTTCAAGGATATTTTTCATGTCAATATCTATCTTTCAAAGATATTTATCATGTCAATATCTATCTTTCAAAGATGTTTATCATGTCAATATATATCTTTCAAAGATGTTGTTCATGTCAATATCTATCTTTCAAAGATGTTTTTCAGTTGTGTTCATCGATATATCTACCGTACTTACTGTTGCACATGGCAGCGATGACTCCAGCTGTGACGTTTGGTAGAGATCGGAATGATGGAGCGTAGAATGAGTTGAATTCTCTTGGGAAGCTCGTTATCGCTTCCAGTTCCAGCGACTTCTGCATCCCAGGTTCTACTCCGACGGTGATCATGTGGTTCCCGTTCAACCTGCTCTGGATCGCTTCAGCAATCGTCAGTGATTGGTCAACGGTTGAGTCGCCATTGGCAACGAAGATGACGAAGTTCTCCGCATCTCTGCGATCTCCGTTCTCTTCAACGAGGATCGTTCGACGAAGGGTTCTGAATGCGGACGCAGTGTTCGTCTTGTTGCCGAGGTATGGCGTGTTGCGAATGGCTTGCATCACATCCTGCTTGTTGTTGTACTGGCTGAGCAGGAAGCCAGCGTATCCCTCTCCGCCCCAGTAGACGAGGGCCACACGGGTCTGGGTCAGTCCGACGTCCATCTCGTTGACGATGCTGGCCGCGAAGTTCGTGAGGTTCTGGAATCGTTCGAAGTGGACGGTTCCAGCGGAGTCGAGCATGAAGACGACGTCCATCTTCCCAGTGCATCCTACACATGCACGCACGCACACACACACGCACACACACGCACGCACGCACACACACACACATGCATGCACACACGCACACACATGCATGCACACGCACGCAAACACACACACGCACACACACATGCATGCACACACACGCACGCAAACACACACACGCACACACGCACACACGCACACACAGGCAGGCACACCAAACAATGGTTTTAGTCTCTGTATTGTCACTGAGGATTTATGGAGCGCCAGTTCAGGAAGACAGACTCCTCCCAACCCGTATACGGCTATTATAATACATGTACATAATAAAATTATTATAGCAGCAGCAGCATGAAACGACAACGAAGTGGATCGAATGGTCGTTTTGCTCTAGCATTAATTATTATAGATGAAGAAGAAATGAAATTATGTATGGAAAGAATTTCCTGTTGCGCATACTGACTGTAAGGCAAGTTATTAGTCTACTGGAGGGTATACAAGCCGACCACAAGGATATTTATAAATTTTATGATAATGATAATTATTATTATATCAACGAATCATTGGTGCAGTAGATATAATATATAGCGAGACATCATATCCGCCGACCAAAGATGGAAGTAATTGAAACGCAAAGTATCTCAATGATATAATTATTATGATAGAATAGAATATATGCGAAACAATAACATTTTTTTCCACGGGCATCAAAATCAAGATTTAAATAACAATCTAGGCCTACATGTATAGCAGCAGGTCCTCATTCGCGAACGTCTAACTAATAACTCCGTCTATTATTTTAGATCTCAAATGAATTATTCGCTTTTGTCCAATATATTGAGCATCAGCAAAAATTTCCTTAAAATAATGCTCTTCTTAGCAACAATATTGTCATTGTGGGTCAGCAGTAAATTGATTGCAAATAAGATGATAAAAAATTCGCATGAGTAGCATATTATCTTTGATCGGGTCTTACTTCGTTCACATCTTGCTCCAGTGAAGCCAGTAGGGCATGGACCACATGAATATCCACCCATCGTGTTCTTGCAAGTGGCGCCATTCTCACACGGCATCGTCGGCTGAGAACATCTGTCCACGTCTACAACATAATAATAATTATAATTTATATTTAATCATGAACAAAACGAAGCAAATAATTACTATACTCGACGAAATGTAAGATAGTCTTCGCAATGAACCTCTGCAGCAGCTCTATCAGTGCAGCTGTCTGTCAGATCAACGCTTTACAGGTCGAGGCGATTTTAGTGTCTCATACATCCATGGACAGCGAAATGTAGCCAAACAAACGTCGTTTATGAGAATTATTATTTTCAAAAGATTCGATTAAACGACTGCAGATAGGATGAGGGGAAATGCAGCAAAAGAAGGAAGTGCATAATATTGTTATCTAACAGAAAGAACGATTATTTTATGGAAGAGGATCGTACTCTACAACTGATTCATTTGGAGAAACTAGTTTGTCAAATAAATCAGACTAACAACTTACTTTTGCAGAGATTGTCTGAAACGCCGTTGGCAACGTCGTCATTGAGTGAAGTAAAGTCTGGAACAAGGACAACGTTTGAAGAATCTGGAGCTGCAGTAGCAACGCTGACCAACTCAGCTGCATTGACGTTTGGACCGACACCAATCTGAAGATAAACAGTGATCATGTGACTATATTGAGTATATAATTGGCTTTCAATATTATTAGAAAAGCAATGGGTAGGCCTAATATATTCTCGCGAAATCTACAGCACTTGTCCACCTAAAAAATAGTATTTTCATCTGTATTGCATTGAAATTACTTGGTCTGCCACACATCATTCATAACTTAATCCACGCAGTAGCAGTGACGGCGCCAGGATTTCAGTTTGGGAGGGGGCTGAATCCTCGCGGAGGAAATTTTCCATTTTCATCCTCCAAAATTACTGACGACTTTTTTCAGTCATTTGCTCGAAATCTCATGGAAATATCCTCCTCTTCCTCTTCTCTTCATCTTCTTCCTCCTCCTCCTCCTCCTCCTCCTCCTCCTCCTCCTCCTCCTCCTTCTCCTCCTCCTCCTCCTCCTCCTCCTCATCCCTTTCCGTCCACGACCTATTCTCTATTGATTTAATTTTGAACCACCATCCCTTTTCAAATTGACGCTGCATCCGTAGATAGTCGCGTTTAATAAATTAATGCCTATTAATGAATTATAATGTAATGTATCGTCGGTCCGACCGTCCGTCGGTCGGTCGGTCGTGCCGCCTACCGCCATGACGTTGATGCCTTGAGCTCTGGCTTTGATGGATTCCAGCCAAGAAGCCGTTGAGTTCGTTGACGAACCGTCCGTCAAAAGAACGAGTTCGTTGGGAAAGTCAGCGCGATCACCATTCTCACCGCTAAACATTACGTCTCTGGCGTAACTGTGAACAGAAAAACATGCGACCAAAGCAGAATATAGAATAATGCTTCCTGCATCACATTAACCAACATAACATTGGAAGACTTCTTTCACCAATGCAAATTCCATATGCATTGATGGTCATCACAATTTTATCAAGTAGCCTGAACACTGAACAGTCAAATTTCTATGTGTTGTAATAATTAGACCAGCTGCAGTCTTATCTTTAAAAGATCACATTGGAACTATTTCTTCTCAAAAGCCAAAAATGTTGGAATTCTAAAGCGAGCTTCCCTCCTACTGCCCCCCCCGTCATTACAGATTAATCATAATCATCATCGCTTCCGTCGTTGATATTCGCGTGTAACATTACAAAATTTATGAAGTAATTACAATGTAAAACTGAAAGTAATCTATTCATATGACGTTACGGCAATTGCATGAACACTAGTTTTTGTTAAATGCAATTTAAATTAGATGTTCATTCGCACATGAATGCATGCAATGAGTCATAAAAAGCGATGCACGATTGCCTGCGTTAAACAATCTGATGCATATAGGCTACGCATAATAATACATGAATTATAGTAAGATCGTCATGCACAGTGCTGCGCGTTTGCCAGTGTACCTCATTAACAAATATACTTACTTAGGCCCTACTTCAAGTTACTTGAACTTGAAGCACCAACTACTAAATCTGAGTACTAAGGAGAGAAGAATAAAGTTGAAGCTGACCTGATGGCTTGCGCGAGATCGGCAGCGCTGTAGTCAGCCTTATAATACGGTAAGTTGACTGCGTGTAGAATGGATTGCTTGTCTGTATATCTGTTCAGCTGGAACTGAACTTGTGGAGTCGATCCAAAGGTGAGCAGACCAACTTGACTGACCATCGGGTCAATGCTCACACCGTCGTCACCCTGCAGGCGAAGGTTCTCGACTATGCTCGACACAAAGCTGACTAAATTCTGGAAATTCGTCATCGCTATGCTCCGGGAAATGTCCACAGCGAATATCACATCAGACGCAGTCACACAACCTAAACAACACATAATTTAACATCATTTAGCATCATGTAAGCATCATTTAACATCTTTAAAAAAAATTAACATCATTTTAATCATTTAACATATTTTAACATCATTTAACATATTTTAACATAATTTAACATCTTTCAACATCATTTTAAAACATCATTTAACATTATTTAACATCATTTAACATCTTTTAACAATATTTAACATCTTTTAACATCATTTCACATTTTTAACGTCATTTGACCTCTTTTAATAGGCTATCTTGCAGCAGGACATAATTATATAGCCTATATTTATTATCAGGTGGATATGTTTCAAATTGCAATAACGCAGAGAGAGTTGAAGTAAGTGCTATTGCAAATTCACAACTTACACCATAATTATGTTTTTACTCGGGTGTCACTGTCAGTGACGAGCCTTCTCATAGTCCTAAATGATCAGATTTTCAAAAGAGACTAGTATCTAGCATATCTGTGTTGCATGTCTCTAAATCGAAGATCAGTTGTTGTAGTCACTGTTGAGATTCAGAAGAAATAAACAGACTTTCATATAATATTATTAGATCTATTGTTTCTCCGTAGAGAAGGACTCGGTCGGGCTATAGAGTCAGCCGTTTACTGTAATAATTATTAAGAAGTATGCTTCTGTTGCAGCATGCTATAGCATGAGCGATTGAGCGTCCGGCATCTATTTCATCCTGAGACCACTCAGACTTTTTCGGTCTTAACAATCCTTCTTCGAATTTAAAAGCGAATTTTGTCGTCGTCGTCCTATACTTTGTCGTTCATCTGTGTCTATACAGAGTACAGAGTATACGTCTACAGACGCAGAACGGCCACCTTTCTTTTCCAGTGCAGGTCTATTTCAGTCAAAAGCGCTGTAAGTATTTGGTTGCATTCAAAGGCATCTTTCCTACTGTAACAAACAGACCCCAAAGACGTGGCCTCACCATTCCAACCAATTTCATTTCCCTTCGTAGTAATTTCTCTTAAATCCCAATGGATCAATTATGATGCATCGGCTCAAATGTAACTTACTGTTATCAGGGCCGGATTAAGCAATGTCGGGGCCCTGTTCGGGAATTTTTGTGGGGGCCCTGTTCGGAAATTTTTTGCGGAAAATTTGTAAAATTTTTCCGAAAAATCATACTGTTTCATCCGCCAAAAAAGTTGATGACCTTTTTTTTTAGTCATCCGCCGAAATTTTTCCGAAAATCATACTGTTTCATCCGCCAAAAAGTTGATGACCTTTTTTTTTTTTAGTCATCCGCCAAAATTTTTGGGAAAATAGCCGTGTGGCCGAAATTTGCAAAAAATTTTTTTTTACACATTTGTCGGGGCCCCCTAAAGTGTGGGGGCCCCCTAAAGTGTGGGGGCCCCTGTTCGGCCGAACATGTTGAACATGCCTTAATCCGGCCCTGACTGTTATTGCATATAACACTAACTTACTGTTATTGCAGTATGGTCCTGTTTTACCGGCGCTACAAGTGCACGTGACTTGGTTGAATCCTGCATTACATGTTCCGTATGGTTGACACAATGCGGGAGATTTATCTCCACAAGATCCGTTTCCTATTAAGATATAAGATGAACACATTAAGAATTAAACAATAAACATTGCTTATATTTTTAATATTATTTCCAGAAACAAAATAATGTCGGGTTGAAGACCTTGAGACACACCGTCGCGTCCGTCCGTCGTCTCTGCTCTGCAGAGAGATTATAATCGAACGGTGGATGGATGTTGTTGCATTCGACGTACTTTTTTGAATTTAATATGAAATTGTGACGGTGAAGGAGTATTAATAATTATTAATTAATACTTATGATCAACGTTTCAAAAGCAGATGCACTGACAGGGGCTTCTATCCCCCCTAAGCAGCCGGGCGCAATACATATTCTTCCCCCCTTATTGGGCCGACATACTCCCCCGGCAATGTGTAATCTTGTCCCCTAACTATAGAGAATGAAGGTTTCTGGGAGAGAGACAAACAGGCATCCAGCAGACGAACACCGAAACACGTAGCGACAAGACGGGGAGGGGTTTGGGTGTGATATGCGTCCCTCCCCCATTAGAAATTTTTGCAATTTCCGCATTGCAATTTCTGCAATACAATAAAATAGAATGTGGGCCTACATAATAATGATGTTGTTTTTCTAAGTGTTCAAGGAACAAAATATTTTGAAATTTGACAGTCTGAAATTTGAAAGATAACACTGGAGATAAGCCATTTAGTTCAGTTTTTTATCAGTGTGTTACCTAGTCACACTGCTTTGGGGAATTTAGGCTTTGGGGAGGGGTAACTGGCTGTTTTGGGTGAACGGAAACCGCTCAGACAGACATTTTCTGACAACATTTTTTAGTCTTTCGCATAATTTTCCTTCTTGAAACATACATTTAGGCCTACTTCCCCCAAATGCTGATGCATGACCTTATTTTTAGTGGGCCTACTTCGATGCTTTACAATTAGGTAATAGTAAATTTTATAGTTAGTGGACAAGATTACATATTGCCGGGGGAGTATGTCGGCCCAATAAGAGGGGGAAGAATATGCATTGCGCCCGGCTGCTTAGGGGGGATAGAAGCCTCTGACTGCCTCCATGGCTGGCCTTTCCCCCCCCTATCGACGTGAGTTTTGGCTTTCTTCTGTTCCCCCCCTGTTTTTCACTGGGCGCAAGTCGCGCCCGCCTATACATGGGATAGAAGCCCCTGTGCACTGATGCAGGTTCTTTTCTTTGTCCATTGAACTGATTATGTGCAATGTTGTGCATGCATATTGAATGTTGCGATATCAATGGACTCGTATTTGCAGTATAGACCCGAATTAGAACGTTAAGGAAAACTGCTCAGGCTGTGAGACAAAGAGGTGACAGCAATTCAGTTGGTTAGCATCATTGCAGAATTGAGAGAACAATTTTGTAACCCATTATTATAATAATTATTTTGTAGCAAGTATATAAATCATTATTAGACCTAGATGATTATTCTGAGGTTATCATTAGTACTAGAATCGATAATTATCATCATGGGAATCGTATACGTACTGTTGCAAACTAGATCGAGTACAAGTTCCTTGAATGTGTCGTTCTGTAAAGTTCTGACGGTGTTAGTGATGACCATGTTCTTAGAGAACGGGTAACTTGCCACCATCGACAGTTCGTAATCGTCAACGTTCGTTCCAATTCCGATGGCGATGATGCGAATGCCGGCATCTCTCGCTCTCTGCGCCTCAATCAACGTTGCTGTCAGGTTCGTTGACACGTTGTCTGTTATGATGATAGCGATACTTGCAACAACGTTCGTGTCTGATGCAGCTGCTGTGCGATGTCCATTCGTAACACTGAAGACGTCTGACGTGACAACGCGAAGAGCATCGGCAAGGTTCGCTCTCGATCCACCGTACGATGCTTGTGTAATGGCGCCAGCGATATCGCCCACCACCGTGTACTTGTTGAAGTAGAATTCGACAGTCGGTGACTCGCTGAACGTCACAAGAGCAACCCTTATTTCAACACCCGTCCGATAATTTGTAACGACGTATGTAGCGAGTTTCAGCAGAAGATTGGTGTAGCTGTCGTAGTTGATGTTGCTAGTCTTGTCGATGACGAATGCGATGTCAGCTGATGTTGAACAGTACTCCCCTCGATTCCATGACCTTGGTGTACTCATCGATGTCCGTCCTATGTTAATGAAGACAAAGCACGATGCAACATAAAGCACATTTGACATCTTCTGATAATCAGCTATATTTAACATCAGCTTTTAATAATTAAGCCAACGACCACGTGAAATGACGCCGCAAGTTTCGTAGTACAGAAACACTGAAAACAAATACATGTAGGCTATATATAAATATAAAGTTATTGACTCATCTAGGAATGACAATGTTCAGGATGTCATTTGCAAAACACTCTGTTGCGTGACAAAAGAAGTTTACTAGACAAAGCCGATCAAATAAAGACACACATGCATGTAAGTGCAGAAAAGAGCAAATGAATATTTCTGAATTGCAACTTTTGATAAGAAAGAAGAAACTGGCATTGCGGCGAAACGTTTGTACTAAACCACAGATTCAGTCATCACATGTGATCTCACACATGTGATCTCACACATGCGATTTCATACATGTGATCTCATACATGTGATCTCACACATGTGATCTCACACATGTGATCTCACACACGTGATCTTACACATGTGATCTCACACATGCGACCTCACACATGCGATCTCACACATGTGATCTCACACACGTGATCTCACACATGTAATCTCACACATGTGATCTCACACATGCGACCTCACACATGCGACCTCACACATGTCATCTCACACATGTTATCTCACACATGTGATCTCACACATGTGATCTCACACATGTGATCTCACACACGTGATCTCACACATGTGATCTTACACCTGTGATCTCACACATGTGATCTCACACATGTTATCTCACACATGTGATCTCACACATGTGATATCACACATGTGATCTTACCTGGAAGAGGGTCGCTCAATGCACTTCCACGTGTCGTAGGATTCATGGCCGTTGTAGTTGGTGTTGTTGTTGTCGTAGGAGTCGTCGTCGTTGTAGTTGGCGTAGTAGTTGTTGTAGTTGGCGTAGTAGTTGTTGTAGTTGGCGTAGTAGTTGTTGTTGTTGGCGTAGTGGTAGTTGTGGTTGGCGAAGTGGTAGTTGTGGTGGTTGGCGTAGTGGCAGTTGTGGTGGTTGTCGTAGTGGTAGTTGTGGTGGTTGGCGTAGTGGCAGTTGTGGTTGGCGTAGTGGTGATGGTGGTTGGCGTACTGGTAGTTGTGGTTGGCGTAGTGGTAGTTGTGGTTGGCATAGTGGTAGTTGTGGTGGTTGGCGTAGTGGTGATGGTGGTTGGCGTAGTGGTAGTTGTGGTTGGCGTAGTGGTGATGGTGGTTGGCGTGGTTGTGGTTGGTGTAGTGGTTATAGCGGTGGTAGATGTTGTAGTCGTTGTCGTTGGTGTAGTTGATTGTGTGGTTGGTACAATACAAGATTTAGCAATGAGGTCTTGAATGATATTTGCCAGTTTGC
>OX243811.1:67902131-67972131 GCA_945859605.1 Lumbricus rubellus | reverse complement strand
TTCAGTTCGAGAATTAATTTTCGTTTTTATTCTAATTTCAGTTCGGTGTGCTCAATTTCCGTTCTATTTCAGTTTTCGTTCTTAAAATAATTTCAGTTACAGTTATAGTTATACTTAACGGAAATCAATATTTTCAGTTCTAATTTCACTTATCGTTAATGAAAATATCACTGGCTTCGACTACCAAGCGAACTTCGTGAATATCGCGCTTTTTCCATCAGACCAAACGACCACTTCCTGCCTCTCTTCCGACACATGACCTTCGTTACATAAACACGTTTGCAGATAGCCTTCATTATGCTCAGTCTCCACTTTCACTGGGTCTTTTGCCATGATCGCACGATGTCCCAGTCTCTGCTCACGCAACGTTTGAATTCCCATTTTATCTTCCGCAGAAACTTTGTCCATGACGTTCAGTATGGGATTCACAAATTGAGACCTTAATATATAAAATATCACCAAATACTAATAGCTTGCTTCATAAACAGCTTCTTTATAGCTCGTTATGAGGTCATATGACATCATCATCACTTTGTTTGCTGTAATTTGCAAAAAAATCTTAAAGAAATCGCATGTATTCTAACGTGATTCTGCGGAAAATCGAAAAAATGAAAAACTATTTTTGCACAGCTGTAACTTCTGAATTAATACAGATTCATTATTGAGATTTTCAGGGATTGTTGCAAATTCTTTCCTCTATAAATCCTGCTATTTTCATAGAATAATCTCGATTGGCTGCGGAGAAATTGCATTTTTCCTGGTGGGACATTTTTTTTTAGCCACCCTGTATATATAGCAGCTGAAGAGAGATCGTGGAAAGCAGGAGATTAGGTCATTTACTCAGACATTCATTCAAAGGTTCGTATATCATATTATACACAACTCTTCTACGCTGGATTTCTTTCTTCGAACAGTTGTGGATGGTCGAGATAAGATCTCGCTAACTCGTTCACATAATTATAATAATAAGCTTAACTGATTAGTTGTAAGAATGCCGTTAATTGTGTCGTATTGTTTTGAAAGATGCTTCATCACTTCCTATCTGAATTTCATCAGAGTTTTCACCAGATTCAATGCACTGCTTAGTCTCTACCAGAAAATATAACTAATAATCATTGGAAAAGCAATAGACTGTAATACCATGTGAAACGTTTAGTAAGTCAGTCGCAACGTTAAGAAGAGACTCGTGACCTTAAAGAAGAGACCCGTGACCTTAAAGAAGAGACCCGTGACCTTAAAGAAGAGACCCGTGACCTTAAAGAAAAAACCCGTGACCTGAAAGAAGAGACCCGTGACCTTAAAGAAGAGACCCGTGACCTTAAAGAAGAGACCCGTGACCTTAAAGAAGAGACCCGGGACCTTAAAGAAGAGACCCGTGACCTTAAAGAAGAGACCCGTGACTTTAAAGAAGAGACCCGTGACCTTAAAGAAGAGACCCGTGACCTTAGAGAAGAGACCCGTGACCTTAAAGAAGAGACCCGTGACCATAAAGAAGAGACCCGTGACCTTAAAGAAGAGACCCGTGACCTTAAAGAAGAGACCCGTGACCTTAAAGAAGAGACCCGTGACCTTAAAGAAGAGACCCGTGACCTTAAAGAAGAGACCCGTGACCTTTAGATAAGAAGACCCGTGACCCTAAAGAAGAGACCCGTGACCTTAGAGAAGAGACCCGTGACCTTAAAGAAGAGACCCGTGACCATAAAGAAGAGACCCGTGACCTTAAAGAAGAGACCCGTGACCTTAAAGAAGAGACCCGTGACCTTAAAGAAGAGACCCGTGACCTTAAAGAAGAGACCCGTGACCTTAAAGAAGAGACCCGTGACCTTAAAGAAGAGACCCGTGACCTTAAAGAAGAGACCCGTGACCTTAAAGAAGAGACCCGTGACCTTAAAGAAGAAGACCCGTGACCTTAAAAAAGAGACCCGTGACCTTAAAGAAGAGACCCGTGACCTTAAAGAAGAGACTCGTGACCTTAAAGAAGAGACCCGTGACCTTAAAGAAGAGACCCGTGACCTTAAGGAAGAGACCCGTGACCTTAAAGAAGAGACCCGTGACCTTAAAGAAGAAGACCCGTGACCTTAAAGAAGAAGACTCGTGTGCACCTCAAAGGAGGAGTTCATCATTCAAAATAAGGTCAATAAAAATATTCGTCTCATGTCTCCTTGTAATCTCCACAATCTTTGTCTTGCTTGCAAACACTCACTTTTACGATAAAACAGCAAAACCTAAGCATGGAAAAAAATTACTATAGAGCAATGTTGCATTATTGTCTGATTTTAGATCGCAGTATAAAATGCTATAAAATGAACGGCAGCAGCAGCAACAATCTGCAGTAGTTCCGTTCTGCAAATCATGAGCAGTTGAATTGGACGAGCAGCTCAAACTTCATCTCTAACTGATGACATCAATTCTTACATGATAATATCATACTGGAATAAATAATAAATAATTAATAATTACATATACTCAAGCAACTGAGCGATTAACATGAAATAGACACAGCAGCAACAGCAGCAGTAGCAGCAGTAGCAGCAATTCAGCATGCATGTAGTTACATTGAATATCGACTGCGAGAGTGTGTTGATGGCGTTTGTGACGTCAGCATTTCCGGATGCGACGAATTGGATTTGATCGATGGCGAGCTTCACTTCGCTCTCTTCGCTGTATCTCGACAGTGTGAACACGACGCTGGCACTTCTGTCGCTGAACGTGACGACAGCCACACGCATCTCATCGACACCAACCTTCAGATAATCGGTTATTAATTTCTTCATGAATGTCTTTTCCTTCGTCCAATCGCTCTGCTCCTGAGGAATGTCGATGGCGAAAGCGATGTCCATGATGCTGTATTCTGAGGAGCAAAGCACACACACACACACACACACACACACACACACACACACACACACACACACACACACACACACACACACACACACACACACACACACACACACACACACACACACACACACACACACACACACACACACACACATCTGCAGCATGCATTTATACATGATAATATAATATAATTTAAATACAAGTCGTCTCAGTCTGAAAACTTAGTTTTGTCGTTGCAATAATGTTATAATAATTATCTGTTGGACTTCTGAAGGTCATTTCTTGAACCCGTTGACTGAAGACAATGCTGCAAAGAGACAATGTAAATTGTTGTTGTTGTTGCTGTTGTTGTTGTTGTTGTTGTTATTATTGTCTAGAAATTGATTTCTGCAGTTGTCGCAGTCGACCATTCGTGGAACGAACCCAAGCTTCCAAATGAAACAACTGACAGTGCGATCAATTCGTAGAGTTGAAAATATTATAGATTACTTTTGGGATTTATTATCATTATTTAAATCAGTTATATAACTAGGAGCCTCGCTGAATGATAAGAAATTGAACAAGGTCATCATCATCACCAGACGAGTTATACGATGCGTGTGGTAGTGACAAATATTACTGACAAACCATACGAGAGGTCATTGGATGAGTTGATATCCGTGTCAAGTGAGGGCCATTAATTTTGTTTGGCAAAATTCATTCAGACCACATAACAGTAAATTTTGACCACTGGCTTAAAACGCTTAGTCGCATGATCATTAGGTCTAATAATACGCGCTCATCAAACACAATTACCATCAAGAAGACTGTTACAGTAGCCTACGCATGCACCAACCTCAATCTTATGCAGCAGATGATTGGAACATTATATGGACCACTGGTTTGGAACTTCCTTTCTAAAGAACTTGCCTCTCTAGCTTCAGTCCATCTGTTCAAAATCGCGATTAAGCAACAGCCCTATAGATCATGTTTTCCTTTCTTTTCTTTTAGACATGTCTAGACTGTGGTAGCACAAAATGGTTCGATGGCAATAATTTATCGCGTTTCAATGACTCACAACGAGAATCGCTTTGATGATCAGGTCGGCAGAAAAAAAACCTTTCTTACTATTATAGTCTCCTACGTAAGCTAAGATCATAGCACGACACAACATTACTCAGCAGAAGACAGAAGAAGACAGAAGAAGACAGAAGAAGACAGAAGAACACAGAAGAAGAAGAAGAAGAAGAAGGCAGCGTAGTACAACATAATACAGCATAGCATAATCCGTTGACTTCTTTAGCGCCGTTATAATTTTGCCCAAGATTTCAGTCGATTGTCGCTTAGAGTAAGCGTAATTAATCGAAGTATGACAATAAATTGGTAGAGTCATAATAATTATGGCAGTTGGTCGAAATGCTGGCAATGAACAGACGAGCAACCATGACTAGGAAGCTTTAGCAAGTTCATTTTCTTAATATGCCCTCGAAGGCATAATTACGAGGAATGGGTTTGGCCAGTTCTCTTTATCTCCGCTGAATCCATTCTAGTCCATGAATTATTTATTATTCGTTGAAGCACACTTACCAGCAGTGCATAGTTTGGGCGGATCGCATGTTGCATTCTGGACGCTTGCCAGAATGGTATTAAGTTGTGTGAAGTCTGCGGTCGTCCAGTAATTCTTTCCATTTTCATGCGGAGGAGCTGAGACAGCTTTGAGTTGTGCTTCGTCAATCGTGTCAGTTATACCGATGGTGAAGATGAGGATGCCTGCGTCGTAGCACTTGTTCGCTTCGGGAATCGTGTTCTCCGTGAACCGATTCGCTATTCCGTCCGTCATGACGACTGCGATGTGTGGATAGTCTTCTCGTGAACCAGCGTCTGTCGTGAACGTCTGCGTTCGTAACATATTCAGTCCGGCCTGTAGGTTCGTCTCTCCCTGTCCAGGCTGCAGTTGGTTGACGGCGTTGATGATAGACGCTGCATCAGTGTATGTGTTGAAAGAGAATCTGGACACAGCGATGTTTCCGAATGTGACGAGTGCGATTCGCGTTCGATCGTATCCGATCTGTGAATTCTCGATCATCGTCACGATGAAGTTCTTCATCAGAGACCAGTTGTCCCACGATTTGTTCGCAGGATTCCGATCTTGTATGCTGCCAGAGTTGTCGACTAAGAAGGCCAGGTCGATTTTTCTCGCACAGTTCACTGAAAAGTCAGAAGCAACGACAACAAGATCAATCAGACCACTTGTATACATCGTACAAGTCCAACAAAAGCGACTATAGTAAACTATAGCCTGCATGCGTACAATAAGGTGACAACGCTCGTAAATAAGCCGAGGCCCTACGCCAAGCTTCCAAGTGACGCTTTTGAAGTTTGGAGTTATCATCATCATCATCAACCAAGGGACCAGTGTCCGTGCGTAGGTGCCCGATGCCATTACTGGCATCAAGTTACAATCGTGTTTTTCTTTTGCTGTCAGCGCATCGCCACTCATCTGACAAACCCCTTCTTGGGGATTGGTTGCCGCCCACGTTAGCCAGCTCTTTCAGGGTTCCTGCTGGGCCTGTCCACCCCGCGAAGCGCCCTAGGTGGTACTTCGGTCAAAACCTTCTCCACTGATGGCTTAGCCCCAGCAGGAAATAATTCCCTACTTGGCTGTTGCCACCCCCACCGCTTTGAGGTGTGGGTCGGTCTTTGGAGTTATACGATTATACATCATGGTGCCTTGGAAGTGGAGGATTGCAGGTTAGAATCCACCTCAAACTGCCGCGTAGGAACCTTCAGCAAGTCCTTCACTTAGAACTGATCGTTAGCGTGAGACTCCGATGCAGTGCCCGCGCTCCTAGTCGGGAGAGCTTCTGAGTAGAGAGCTTGAAAGGGCGCAACAGCAAATGCGATGAATAAATAAATAAAATCATTTACAGTATTATCCATGTTTGCGTAGATCTATATACATGTACTATGGCTATGACAGTGCTAGATATTGCTTTACATAATTATTTTATTGTGTTTCTTGGGGCTTAGGGGCATTTCTGACGACGACGACGATGATGATGATGATGATGATGATGATGATGATGATGATGATGATGATGGTGGTGATGATGATGATGATGATGATGATGATGATGATGATGATGATGATGATGATGATGATGATTATGATGATGATGATGATGATGATGATGATGATGATGATGATTATGATTATGATTATGATTATGATAAATTCTTAAATCCATGGGGATCATGTATATCTCGGGTAAAAAGAAAAATAACAATGTAGATAATAGAAATAATGATATATAAATAATGAGAAGATTTGAAGAAGATGGGGCTAGCTGTATTGCTCTACATATATATATGCAGGGATTCTTACTTCTAACATCTATCGTATCGTATCTTATATCATATCATTTCGTATCGTATATCATATCATATCATATCATTTCGTATCGTATATCGTATATCATATCATATCATATCATAACATATCATATCATATCATATCATAACACATAATCATATCATATCATAACACATAATCATATCGCATCTAATCTTACATCATTTAGTTTTGACACTTGGATCTATGTCTAAGATGACGTGCTGACCTCTGTCGTGCGGTGAGTGTTCTTATCCACTGACCTTGACTGTAGACTTCTTGCGTAAACAACAGACAGACGACGAAGATGGCGGAGGCAGAGTAGAGTAGGGCGGCGGATCTCATCGTCCAATCAGCATTCATCATCGTCCTCTTCATTCTTACAATTTCTTTCTCTTCTCGACGATTTGATGAACTCGATTTCAAACTATGCTACTTGAAATCTTCTGAAGTGCACAAATTTAGACAAAAATCAAATAATGACACATTTACTAAAAAAATAATGACTGCACCGAAATGATTAGCAATTATTTCGCTACATTCTAAACTCTTACAATTGCAGTGTGGAATTTTTATCGATAACACTCTCTCTGCTCAGTGGCTCAGCAGTCGACGTCTTAGCAATGGTCGGAAAATACACATATTACACAAAGTAGGCTATATATAGGCTAGGCTTCACAAAATGAGGCTAGTTTTTAAAAACTATAAGAAATTACACATTTTGGGTGAGTTGAGCCCGTAAACCCCCATCAATACGACAGGCCCTAGGGTTTCCTATACCCATATCATGACAGTATATTTATAAACTTATTATAGGCCTAAACATTTAAGTTTTATGGTTATGGTAAAGTCGAAACCGGTTTCTTTTAAAATAAAACTTTGACTGCAAAATAACTTTTTTGAATGTTCATGACTTCATCGCACATAAACAACTTGCAAACAAGAGCCTGAAATTTGTTCTAATCGATGTCAACAGCTAAAAATGCGTTGGTTTCCGTGATCTGGGGAGCTTACGACGCTCCCCCCGACTCCATAGGCCTGGTTGGTATGGGCCTCGTACCTTCGGCACTCGCTGCTTCGCGCCTTCGGCTGTTGCAATATGACCATTGACCAACCTCAAGGAAAGTGTTCTAATTGCGCTGCTGGGAGAGAGGAATGGCTTAGGGCTTCAGCTCCCTGAGCATGAAATCCTGGCGCCTCCACTGGACAGCAGCGATAATTAAAAAAAAGATTCATACATTGAATGAGACGAAATATTCTGATAATAATTATGTTGTATTGCAGACTGACCTTCTTCCAACCGACCGAGCGAATGCGCTGAATGACGACTTCTTCTTCTTCTTCTTCTTTCCAATGATCAACCGCTACTGTACTCCGTCGTTGCTCTCCAAACGAGCAATGACGTCATCATTGGGATAGGTTACTCCTTCTCAATTTCCTTCCGCATTTGCAAACGCTGCACAACATCCCACAGCGGAGCTGAAGCGGGTCGGGCGGCGACGACGGCGGTGGTGAGGAGAAGGAGGAGGAGAAGAAGGAGGAGGAGAAGAAGGAGGAGGAGAAGAAGGAGGATTGTAATTGCGTTTTACGAACGAATATATATATATATATATATATATATATATATATATATATATATATATATATATATATATATATATATATATATATATATATAGCACTACAGCGTGACAGTTGCGACTACATGCCAGACTTTAAATCATTTTCAGTGGATAGTCCATAACGCAACGATTGCACATGTAGATTGAGCCGTGTCTTAAAAAACCTGTCTGGCTTCGTGAACCTTTGTCGACAACAAAAGACGTTGCTAAAACGTACTGAAGCATACCTGTAAACATATTAGCGTGTTGCTACAATATCAGACTCATGCATAGATATTCGCGAGGAGCACAGTGTACGCCCACTGACTGTGATGGTGTGTATCAGACACGCCTCAGAACAATTCGTGACTGGATTGCTTTTTAACGAAGATAACAAAGGAGAAGAAATAAAATTGTTCCCAGGGGATTATAACTGAAAAGAAGAAAGTAGGAGGTTGAAATATTCTAATGGTTACCCTGCTGCGTTGTTAGTCGACAGGTCAAGAGGAGGTCAGAGGTCAGTGGGGTCAGAGTGGAGAGGTCAGAGAGGGGTCAAAGGGTAACAGTAGCGGCTGAGTAGCCTACCCACCACGGCAGAAATGTATGATGAGATAATAATATCGACTCATCCACTTCGTCCCTCTTTCCCTCCTCTCCAACCAATGCAGCTGGACTATAGTTATATTTACTGACTATATGCATGCATAATTATATATAATACATATATATATGTATAACTATATATAATACATATATATACATGCATAATAATTATATAGTATATATTATACATGACACTGTATAATTATGTGCGTTGTCGGTGAGAGGCTAATATAGGCTTACGAGGAACGTGTATTATAATCGTTATTATAATATAATATATAGTTTCAGACGTTTGTCTATAATAACTATATATTATATAGTCTGAAACCCAGCAGCATTAATTCTTTAGCACAAAGTCAAGGAAAGATCCACGATTGGTTGACTTAATCTGTAGAATTCTTGAAGAGAGTCTCGGAAAGAGGAGAAGTGGGGGAGAGGAGTTTCTTCTTCTTCGACATAATAATAATAATAATTTTATTATAAGCATTATTATTATTATTATAAGCATTATTATTATTATTATTATTATTATTATTATTATTATTATTATTATTATTATTATTATTATTATTATTATTATTATTATTATTATTATTATTATTATTATTATTATTATTATTATTATTATTATTGTTGTTGTTGTTATCTTCACATTTTCTGATATCTGTGTTTTGCTCTTCCGTTTGAAGAAGTTGATTAAACTGATTTGCGAAACACCATAATTAAATCTAATGTGGGCTTACCATCCACAGCCAAAGAGACCATTTTTCAGGCTGCCTCCTATCGAGCACCTTTAGTTCCCAGCCCTTATCTTTGACCGTCCTTAACTGGTGTTGGTGTTGGCGGTGGTGTTGGTGTTGGTGGTGGTGGTGGTGGTGGTGGTGGTGTTGGTGTTGGTGGTGGTGGTGTTGGTGGTGGTGTTGGTGCTGGTGTTGGTGGTGGTGGTGTTGGTGGTGGTGGTGGTGGTGGTGGTGGTGGTGGTGGTGGTGGTGGTGGTGGTGGTGGTGGTGGTGGTGGTGGTGGTGGTGGTGGTGGTGGTGGTGGTATTTTAATAGCAGAGATTTTCAGAGAGGCTTATTCGCCCGACTCCAATGCATACACCAATTTTTCTCAATTAAAAAATAATCCATAGATTTTTCTATATACAATTGCACACAGTTGAAGATTGCAAGTCAGATATCGAAACTAAAAACGGTTCTATTCAGACGAGTTGGGCTCTTAGCTTTTCCTCAGTGTCATAGAATTTAGGCTTAGGCTCATCAATGACCGGCTCTCTCTGCAGGCCGCAGAACCTTCTTTGACTTGAGACGAAACGTTCGCGGTCGTAGCGAGGTCAAGTTGAATCGTGATACAACGACTATTATATAATTATTAGCCTATAATAGATCAAGAGTCGTCGTGTGTTGTTGATCGTCATTCGTAATGAGCGACGATGTCAGATATGCATCTGATTCCTATTCAGCCCACTTAATTTATTGGTAGGCCTATCAGTGATGTAGGTCTACAAAGGCAATTTCACAGGTTAAAAATAACCAGCTATTATTGCATTGCTGTTTTTTATAGGCTAGGTCCCGACACCATAGCCGAGTGAAAATGAAGAATTTCTATGCAGGCGTCACAAGCTTGTAAACAGGTCTTCTACGCGTTTATATAAATTATGCGTTTGTCACTTTCACCTTTATTTGCAGACGTCTTTAACGCTGTCGAATGCAGCGGATGGTCCAATAAATTGACAGAATAATAATATTGTGATTTGTGATTCATCTTTGTCACTGGATTTCGATCAAATCATCTTTGTGAGTATGCTGCGGGCTACTGTACCACAGCACCGGAGCAAAGGTGTGGTAGGCTACATTACTATTATCATCATCATCAATATTGCAGCTAAAACGAACCATGTAATATAATGCATAGGCTTTTATAGTCGGGCGTCGACTGCACGATTCATTTGGGGTTGAAGTAATTTACCCGGGGGTGCATGGGGGCATAGTTAGACGAAGCTGTGCAATGGAATGATTTACAGAAGTAGTTGTCATCAGAAGAATAAATTATTCTCTGCGGGCAAGGTAGACCTATAAGCTATGTATACTTGGATAGGCAGGGCCGGATTAAGGCATGTTCAACATGTTCGGCCGAACAGGGGCCCCACACTTTCCACACTTTAGGGGGGCCCCACAAAATGCGGTGGAAAATTTTTTTGGAGCAAATTTGGACGAAACGACTAATTTTCCAAAAATTTTGGATCGATGACTAAAAAAAGGTCATCAACTTTTTTGGCGGATTAAATGGTATGATTTTCCCGAAAATTTTTGCCAGATGACTAAAAAAAGGCCATCAACTTTTTTGGCGGATGACGGATGAAATGGTATGATTTTCCCCGAAAAATTTCATCCGCAAAAGTTTTCCAAACAGGGCCCCCACATTGCTTAATCCGGCCCTGTGGATAGGCCTACGTGGTCTCGAAACAAGCGAAAAGTAGTTTACACTGACACACACGCAGAGGTAGAGAGAGACGAAATGGAGGACCTGCAGGAATATATATACATATATATATATATATACAAGTACTTGTAGTCAAACAACCATTAGACCATTACGACCATATGCCGATCATTGAAGTCATTTGTTTTAATTAATCAATGAAATCAAAATCAACATAGAACTTGTCAACGAAAATCGTCCTTACATGATGATGATGATGATGATGATGATGATGATGATGATGATGATGATGATGATGATGATGATGATGATGATGATGATGATGATGATGATAATAATAATAATAATAATAGTAATAATAATAATAATAATAATAATAATGATATTATTATTATATTATTAATAATAATAATGATATTATTATTATATTATTATCTGGAATATAACAATGATAATGATAATAATAATAATAATAATAGTAGTAGTAGTAGTAGTAGTAGTAGTAGTAGTAGTAGTAGTAGTAGTAGTAGTAGTAGTAGTAGTAGTAGTAGTAGTAGTAGTAGTAGTAGTAATAATAAACAGGATATTAATCCGGAATCGTCTACGAATCAACCTCCACAGCATCATCACCAGTTTGCTCTTCCATCAGTTCATCTCTCAGTCTCTCACCTCTCCTCCTCCACCCCATCATCCTCTTCCTCATCATCATCATCATAGGCGTACGGGAGGTTTCAGAAGTGGGGGGGGGGGGAAGTTTGAACTTCTGCCCGAAAAATTTATCCTGCCAAAAAGTTGACGACTTTTTTTTTTAGTCGTCCGCGACTATTTTTGCCCGAAAAAACAGATTTGCCCGAAACTTGACGACCTTTTTTTTAGTCGTTTAGGTCTGTTTTGCCCGAAAAAACCACCAAACTTGCCCGAATTTGGGGGGGGGGGAATTGCCCCCCTGCACCCCCGCCTCGTACGCCTATGATCATCATCATTCTCTCTCCTCCGCTTCCTCCTCTCTCCTATCGACTGCTTTCCAATCATAACCGAACACTGAACAGAACTTATGTAAAAGCTTTACCCTGATTCTACAGTTGCGCCACTGAATGATAACGATGTTCCAATGTAGCACCATGGACCATCGTGTCTCCTCTGCTTGACCCCTCCCCGATTCTGACCTGGCACCGGAACTGACAAAACAACCGGAAACCTTCGGACTTCATTTCCTATAACGCTTGTAAATAACCTGGTCTCACTGATGTCGCTGATGTGCGCATGGTTAAGATGTTTTGGAGTCTTACATTACGTTACATGTCATGCGTGATGGGTCTGTGCTCACTCAGAAGAAGAATAATATTACTCTACATCGATGACATTGGTGACTACAATGACAACGACGATATTGCGGATGATAATGACGACTATGGCGATGACGATGATTTATACGAATCGAAATTTAGCGAATAAGAAAGTACGACGACGACGACGACGACGACATCTCAAAGTCTGTCAGTCAATGCAACGAAAGAATAGGAAGAAGAATAGAAATCGTCGTTAATTATTTTCTGAATTATAGTCAACAACAGATCTTCATCTTCTATCTTCATTGACATCCATGTATCTTCATTGACATCCATGTATCTTCATTGACATCCATGTATCTTCATTGACATCCATGTATCTTCATTGACATCCATGTATCTTCATTGACATCCATGTATCTTCATTGACATCCATGTATCTTCATTGACATCCATGTATCTTCATTGACATCCATGTATCTTCATTGACATCCATGTATCTTCATTGACATCCATGTATCTTCATTGACATCCATGTATCTTCATTGACATCCATGTATCTTCATTGACATCCATGTATCTTCTCTGTCTCCATGTATCTTCATTGACATCCATGTATCTTCATTTCCTTCCACTTATTCCCTCTCACCTTCTTCTACTTCTTCTTTCGTCATTCCATCCTTCGTTTCCTCAGCCTTCCTCTTTCTCTCCAGCTGTACCTTCATTTTCAACGCCTGAAGAATACGTTGCCATAATTAGCCTATAATTTTGTAGATGCTGTAGAACATCTTCTTCTTCTTCAGTGTTTCACCTGCTTCCCTTGTTGTTGTTGTTGTTGTTGCTGCTGCTGCTGCTGCTGCTGCTGCTGCTGCTGCTGTTGTCTTTGGCTGATGTTGCTGAGGATTCGATGGAGGACATTCGGTTGAATAGTCGTCCTCTCCATCGCCATCCATCCTCCTTCCGTCCATCCTCCTTCCGTCCATCCTCCTTCCGTCCATCCTCCTTCCGTCCATCCTCCTTTCTTTGATCCTCCTTTCGTTGATACTCTTCTGTCATGAAGAGGAAACTTCGTTGAACCTTCTCCTGTATTTCTTCTTCCCAATCCTTCTTCTTCCCCTTCCAGCCTGCCTGAGGAACTCGTCGCTGTCTCTTCCAAGTGAAAAGAAGGACCGAGAGAAGCAGCGGTGAAGAAATAAGGAAAGGGAGAAGGAGGAGAAGAAGACGGAGAAGGAAGAGGAGAAGAAGAAGAGGAGGAAGAAAACGGGGAAGCAGTTGAAGAGGAATTAGAGATTGAGTGTTGCTCTCTATCTGCTGTCTTTTCTTCCTCTTCCTCTTCTTCCTCCTCTATTTCTCTCCACTGATCTGATGATGATGGTGATGTGATATGAGTTTCGTTGATGCCAAGTATTTCAACATTCTTCTTTTCATTCTCAAAACTAATCAGCTTCGAATTTCTGCTCTTCGTTTGACCTCTGCTTCTGACCCTCTTTCCATCACCAGATGTCATCATCGTGGCTCTTCCACTACTTCCACTCTCATCACTGTTGTTGCGGTTACTACTGCTCATCATTATCATCATCTGTCGGAGTGTGTCCTTGATGACCTCTGGTTCAACCAACGTGATTCGCTTCGTCGCTTTGTCTTCGAACATGAACCAGCGTGGCAGAACGAAGACTGGTCCCCTGCTGCTGCTGCGCTCCAAAGAAACCAAATCGAGACGATCGAAGCTGACCGGAAGTGGCTGCGATGACGTCAGCTGACGTCCTGGATGACGTTTGATGACGCTGACGTTGTGTGGCTGACCATCAAAGTTGACCTCTGTCCACTGCAGCTGCTGCTGCTGCTGCTGCTGTCCGGTCATCCACTGGTCACCTGCTGGCGACCAGTCAGAGTCAGAAGGAGGGTCACTCACTCGATGACCATTCGACGACGACGATGATGATGATGACGAAGACGATAATGATGATGACAAAGATTGGTTGTTGTTGCCGGCGACTACATCATCATCATCATCATCATCATCATCGTTCAATGTCTTAGCGCCATCTGACGAAGGAGTAATTCTCCGCAATTCCACTTCCGCTTTCATTCGCCTCAGTTCGTTCGACGACTTCCTCCTCAGGTCATCCGCATAACTATGGCGATGTCCTCTATTGGACGTGGAAGCCAGTGCAAAGAACGGCAGGAAGAGACCAGGATGTTGATCAGCAGAACCAGGATGATGCCGCTGCTGCTGCTGCTGATGGTGATGCTGCTGCTGCTGCTGCTGCTGCTGCTGCTGGTGCTGCTGATGGTGAGATGGATGAAGTTGACTGTTCTCTTTTACTTCATCTTCATCATCGATGTCAACTGCAGCAGTTGTCTGATCAATAGCAATGTCTGAACATCCATAGAACTCTTCTTGTGGTCCGCATCCAAGACACGCCCTTCCCGTCTCTGCATCCGTTCCCCAGCTGTTACCTAGGCAACGCAGAACACAGAAGAAGAACAGCATTCTGGGATAGATAAAGTTCAGCTGAGGAGCGGCATCGATCGACAGATGATTGTGATCTGATCATGAAGGACACATCACGTGATTAAACGATTCTTAGATCAGAAAAAAATAGTTCATGCCATTTAATGTGGACAATCGCTTTCAGTGATCGTCAGAGGCGTCACATAATTATAATCATGTTAAAACTTAAAAGTGCTTTCGTATACAATGTACATATCGATAATCAAGTGTCTAAAATAAAACGAGAAAGTATCACTGCTAATGACTAGACATTGATAATGTGATCGCTTCATCATTCAGAACATAAAGAACTGAACCCGCATAAAGATAAAGGGTTTGATGTGGTGGTTTAGAACTCATTCAAGTTAATCTGAAATGCATGTCGTAATCGTAATCATCATCTACAAGACTTTCTAGAACACCACTCGAAATCCACGAGCAGGGCACCAGCTTATTCGCGAGCGCTGTGTCTGGTCAAAGATTTGTCGAGAAGTGACGTTCGGAGGAGGAGGAGGTCGTAGACGTGATAAAATTGATTAATTGACTGAAAAGTAGGCAATGATCCGCAACCAACAACAAAGTATTATTTGCAAATCAACCTAAAGAAAGTCTGGAGAAAAGTTTCCTGGTTCACAAGCCCTTTAGAAATTTTAGATGAATAATCAGATGGGATCGACTAATAATTATAATTATAATTATAATTATTATTATAATTATTACTAGCCATTCATAAAAATTATGCATGTATTCAAGTCAAGTCATGTATTATTTTACAATTATAGATCTAGATGCATTTTGGGTTCGTGTATTCTTTCACTGGGGAGCGATAACTTTGTCCTATCGGAAGTATCCGTCTTTTGTCCGTCTGTCCGTATGTCCGTATGTATGTATGTATGTATGTATGTATGTATGTATGTATGTATGTATGTATGTATGTATGTATGTATGTATGTATGTATGTATGTATGTATGTATGTATGTATGTATGTATGTATGTATGTATGTATGTATGTATGTATGTATGTATGTATGTATGTATGTATGTATGTATGTATGTATGTATGTATGTATGTATGTATGTATGTATGTATGTATGTATGTATGTATGTATGTATGTATGTATGTATGTATGTATGTATGTCTGTCTGTCTGTCTGTCTGTCTGTCTGTATGTCTGTATGTGTGTAGACTATAAAATGTACATGTAGGCTATATTATATTCAGCCGACCTGAGTGGTATTTCCACTGAAGCAGACATCTGTCGCAGGTGAGATGCTGAGGCAGACTAATCGTCAGTTGATGAAGAGATGATGGAACATCCGCTTCCACGTTGTACCTCGTTCTTCGCTCACCTTCACCCTGACCTTCACCCTGACCTTCACCCTGACCTTGACCTTGATCTTCGTGGTCGTCTACGATGGTCAGCAGATGTCTGTCGAGACAGTCCTGCGTCACTTCCTGTTCGTCGCTCCTCGTGTCCGCTGGACAGAGGCGGAACTCGAAGTATCCTCGGTGGGCAGCGGTCAGCTGAACGACGACCAGAATCAGCTGACCAGCCAAGTATCGCCGGACGATGAGACCAGTGAAGAACCTGCCCCCCACCTCATGGTCACGTGGGACGGGCATCGATCCACCGTTGGCATTGCTGTCTGTGGTCCATGCATCACCGCAGATGCCACACCGACCTCCGTTCAACAACCACTGAACCTGCAGTGCATCAGTCACCGACAACAGATATCATGAGATAGACAGGCGCTATATAAAGTCAGCAACAACAAATATCACGAGATTGACAGGCGCTATATAAAGTCAACAACAATAGATCGCAAGATAGACAGGCGCTATATAAAGTCAGTAGCAAAAAATCATCAGATAATTATGCAGATAGGCGCTATATAAATTCTCTGCTTATTCTTACGAAACATCCTGATCGTAAATTCAAACTTTCAAAGTGATGTACTTTGAAGCAGTTCAGCGTAAAGCAGCACCTGCTTGTATATGCATGTATCTGCATGTATCTGCATGTATATGCATGTATCTGCATGTATCTGCATGTATCCAGTGGCGTAACAACTGAGCCGGGGGCCCGTGGACATTCTCAGCTTGGGGCCCTATCCATTTTAATGGGACTAAACAGTGAAAGCAATGAGATGGCTATTTTAATACACGAGTGCCTATTATATTATCTGAAGTAATTTTGGTAGCGCAGTAGTAGACCTATATACTGGTGAGTTTTCGTAAAGTTTCGCTTCATGAATGTCAGTATAAGGGCCTATTAAACGCTGTCATCAATAATCCATTAAGGCACATTAATGGTTCAATGCAAAACAAGAAAACGGTTCCACGACAACTGGTCTACAAAAAACTCGTCTAGGTGAAATAGAAACTTTTATTTATGAAGAAACGTTAAATGGTTTTTTTAAGCTAGAATGAAAGCTGGATTAATGATTTCATTCATTTTCAACATGCATCCATCACCTGTAAAAGAACCTTAATCCAGCTTCCATTTCTTTTGCGTTTTTATCAATCCAGCCTCCATTTCAGCCGTACAAACTTTCATCCAGCTTCCATTTCTCAAGCGCTGGTCCAGATGTCTGTATACCAGTTGTCGTTAGACGGTACTTATACCAGTTGTCTGAAGACCAGTTGTCTGTCTGCCGACCAGTTGTCGTGACACCCATACAAAGGTCCATAGGCTACACACACACTTATATACGTGCCTGTAATATAGACGCACTGTGGTCTGTAGTTCTTCGTAGGATTACTTCGTGAACTTTGCCATTCTAGCCTTTCTGTTCGCAAAAGTGTCTGCCAAGTCATCGATATTCAATTGTTTGGCACCTTCGTTTTTGACTGCAAGGAGAGAAAGACCATCAAGCCTGTCCAGTGAAATAGTTGACCTAAGATATTATTATGAGCGCGAAGGAATGAACACTGCAATATGCAGCGTGTATCAGTCACTTCAACGCTTGGCTCGTAGAGACATTGACAGAGACAGAGACAACGACAGGCACACACAATGCGCACACACAGAGAAAGAGACAGAGACAGACAGAAGACAGAGAAGGAGACAGCTACGCAGACTTATCTGTCTCTGTCTGTCTGTCTGTCTGACAGACAGAGAGAAACACACACACACACACACACACACAGATATATAATTAGAGAGAGTGGAAAAGAAAACAAATACTAATTCAGGCATCATTCCTTAACGCTGGATTTGACTGGTCGGATAAGGACGATTAAGTGATGTACGCACCTCTGGTCGGGTTGCTTCGCCTGCTCGGGCACTATAGTCTATAGGATGAACCTAGACCTCCGTGGATGAACGTATACCCTAACCGTAGACCCCGCCCCTATAACGTACAACTAAGTGTTGACATCTACTACGGGTCAAATGCTCTCAAATCCGATGACCCATACAGTACCGACAGACATGACACATGCATAATTATCATTTATCATATCCATCGTATCCAGAATAGGCCTAGGGGCTAGGGCCTACATATAGTCAGACTCTACAATCTGAAACTAATTATAAAACGGAAAAACTCCGAAAAAGTACATGAATTTTTTACTTATTAAGCTTGGGGGCCCTTTGGAGCTCGGGGGCCCGTGGATTTTGTCCACCTTCGTTACATGGTTGTTACGCCACTGCATGTATCTGCATGTATCTGCATGTATCTGCATGTAGCTCATTGAAGAAATTAAGCTGCGTCAGGTCAGAAACGTTTCAGGTTGTCCACAGATATTTAATTAACATCGATGAAAATAAAGCATGCAATGTCGTCTCTCGCCAGCTTCACTCTGATCGGCGCTATATAAATTTCAGTTTACATTAAACACATTCAATTCATTCGTACGACAAACTGATGATGGTAAATGATCATAGTGATGATGATAATGGATAATGATGGTGGTGGTGGTGAGGATGATGATGATGGTGGCGGTGATGGTGATGGTGGTGGTGATGATGACGATGACGATGACGATTACGATGACGATGACGACGACGACGACGATTACGATGATGATGATGATGATGATGATGATGATGATGATGATGATGATGTTGATGTTGATGTTGATGTTGATGACGATGACGATGATGATGATGATGATGATGATGATGATGATGTTGATGTTGATGACGATGACGATGACGATGACGATGACGATGATGACGTTCTTCTGTCCTACCGTAAATCCGCCGCAGAACAGTTGGTTGTCATGGTAATCTACTGGCGTTCCATATCCATATCTCCACATCGATGCCCTTGAAGGTGGCTCCACGAGACGACCATGACCTTTCACCTCAATCATCATCATCATCATCATCACAGTCAACGTCAGCAGCAGCAGCCCAGCCACACGACAACCGCCGCTCCTTCTCCTCCTCCCCATCTCCACCCCTATCACCATTGTCATCATCACCATTGTCATCACCCCTTCCACTCCTCCTACTCCTCCTCTTCCATCGCTCAATTAATATGATGTCCAATCCAATGAAAGTGTTTATTTAGCGCCAGTGATTTCAACGGAAACCAGATTGATACCGAAAGTCGATGAAGAGCGACGCTGGCGACACCTACACAACGATCAACAACGACTTACATGTAAATGAAGAACCACACTTCAGCTACTGCTGCTGCTGCTGCTGATGATGATGATGATGATGATGCTTCCCATGATGCCCTGAGGCAAACGACGACCTACGCACGCACAGCTAGATGGATGGATGGACGGAGCAAGGGAAGATACGTCTGTGAACACAAACTGTAAAAAATAATTTATGATTTTGAACTATAAAGTTAATTACTTGGTTCATAGCAGAGCACGATCGGCAGTTAACAACAACAACGTCATCATCATCATCATCATCATCATCATCATCATCATCATCATCATCATCATCATCATCATCATCATCATCGTCGTCATCATCATCATCATCATCGTCGTCGTCGTCGTCGTCATCATCATCATTATCATCATCATCATCGTCATCATCATCACCATGACCGCTACCAACGTAATCATTGCCACAATCCAGTCTTTGGACATTATTATTTCGATGATGATGATGATGATGATGATGGTGATGATGATGATGATGACGACGACGACGACGACGACGAAGACGACGACGACGAGGTTGTTAGCGAAAGTCTGCTCATCTAAACAAATCTTGACCTCTTGACTTGACCTCTCCTCCAAATCGAGTTTCATTTCATCCAACGAAACGTTATTCGTGAAGAGATGTAAATCATCTCATCATCTTAATCATCTTAATCATCTGATCATCTAAACAGCAATAATAATTATAATATGACATCAATAATTCAAATCAGATCGAGCAAAATACTTTTCGCTTACTTTGCATTCACATTATTTCATACGAACTCATTCGCAGCACACATCGGTTGCAACATCGAATGAACGACGTCTATCAGCTGCAAATGACATCCTTCTTCTCCTCATTCTTCTTCTCGTCCTCTCTTCTATTATACATGTACGTCGCTTCTCTGGCCATCAACGCAAGGTGTCGTAGGTGTCGTATGCCACTTGATTCAGGAAATTTCGGTTCCCCTCATTTAATTACTATAGATCATACATTTTAATTAGGTCTATGAGAAAAACGATGATGATGGTGACGATGATGATGGCAGTAGTAGTAGGCTAGTAACAATCATCGTCCTAGTAGTAGTGGTAGTAGTAGTAGTAGTAGTAGTAGTAGTAGTAGTAGTAGTAGTAGTAGTAGTAGTAGTAGTAGTAGTAGTAGTAGTAGTAGTAGCAGCAGTAGCAGTAGCAGTAGCAGCAGTGGTAGTAGTAGTAGCAGCAGCAGTAGTAGTAGTAGTAGTAGTAGTAGTAGTAGTAGTAGTAGTAGTAGTAGTAGTAGTAGTAGTAGTAGTAGTAGTAGCAGCAGCAGCAGCAGCAGCAGCAGCAGCAGCAGCAGCAGCAGCAGCAGCAGCAGCAGCAGCAGCAGCAGCAGCAGCAGCAGCAGCAGTAGCAGTAGTAGTAGTAGTAGTAGTAGTAGTAGTAGTAGTAGTAGTAGTAGTAGTAGTAGTAGTAGTAGTAGTAGTAGTAGTAGTAGTACCGAGGTAAAAATGGAATAGTAAAATGCTTAACAAATCATCAATAGGCTGCATCATAGGCATGTGATACTTTTAAGAGAATGTTGTTTGAAATTCTCCAGCGGTCGCTCATTCTTCACAATAGACCTGTAGATCTAACTGGTGGCCCGGTGTAAAGGTTTCAAATTACCTCTTCTAAATATTACCCACCGGTAACCTGAAACCGGTTTCAGATTCACCTTGTCACCTTGTGCCGTCGGTTCTTTGAACCCTATAGCGACCGCTTTGATAAACCTTCTCCACGTATTACGATCTTCCGTCGCGTCTCTCAGTTCTTCCAAGTTCATCTTTGTTCTCTCGTGTATTTCCTCCATCCACCTCCTTCTTGGGCGTCCTCTCCTCCTTTTTCCTCTCCGTAGGCCAGCATCATCTCCTTTTCCAAGCCGTTTGCTCGTATCACATGTCCAAAGAACGCCATTTTCTGCCTTGCCGCTCTCTGTCCTAATGACATATTCCCTCTTGACTGTCCGATCTCTTGTAATATGGATTCGTTTGTTCTTCTTTCAATCCATGAAGTTCTTAATACCTTCCTCCATATCCACATTTTACAAGCATCAATTTTCCTTTCTAAGGCCTTTTGTTTTTGTCCACGTTTCACATCCATACAGCACCACTGGCACTGGGAATATCATTGCCTTTACAATTCTTGTCTTCGTCATCAGGCTCACGTGTTTATCCTTCCATATTTTCTCCAGCCCCTTTGCTGCCGTCTTTCCCAATGTTATCCTTCGTCGTATCTCTCTGTCACATCCACCATCGCTTTCTATCATGGCTCCCAAGAGGCAGAAACTTGTCACCACCTCCATTTCCTCCCCGTCCACTTCAAAGCTTGTCCATTTCTCTTTGGTCATGATCTTGGTCTTCTTTAAGTTGAAAAACAATCCTGCTTTCTCACTTTCTGCTTTTAATTTTTTGATGATAGCTTTTAAATCCTCTTTTTTTCCCGCCAGTAGCCCCCCGGAAACTAGATTTGCATCAATCATCGCATTTATTGCACTAAAAAATCAGTAAAATCATCCCGCTTCTTGTTTTGGTCTGAAAATTTTCATCCGTCATCCCACTTCGTGGTTTGTTATCAATATTTTAATCGGAAAAAATAATAGCCTCGAAGCCATTTCTCCATGTAACTTCAGCGGCGATTTACTATTTTAGTTACAGATGAAAATATTGATAACAAACCACGAAGTGGGATGACGGATGAAAATCTTCAGACCAAAACAAGAAGCGAGATCATTTGTCTGATATTTTTAGTGCAATAAATGCGATGATTGATGCAAATTACAGTTTTCAGGGGGGTAATGTTTAGGAGGGGGTAATTTGAAACCTTTACACTGGATCAAAACTGTTCTACGCGCAGTCAGTTCAATCACAGAACAGCTGAAGAACAGTTAAACTTCGTAGAATAAGATCGCAGATTCTGTAGTTGACAATTATAGCTGAGATCTCTACAAATTACAAGTTTCACATGTGCGCTATAGAAGCTTGAATTGAGCTAAATAAATTCAATTAACGTCGGCAAGAGAAATGTCTGAATATTACTCACATCAAAATGGCGTCTAGAAGTAAAATGGCGGTCAATCGTCTAATTAATATTAATGCACCGGTCAGTTTCAAACGCGGGTAGCAATCTCAGGCCACACTCTGGCGGCTTATTTTTGTGTCGATGAATCTTGTGGCGGTCTTCTGTTGTGAATGTGGAGTGCGGGGAGGCGGTAAGCAGAGGGGGTGGCAACAGCAGAAGAGGTAGCGTAGGGCCTACTAGCGTGAAACTGGCGAAGATGGCGTCGAACGTTGATAAGAATTTTTCTAATGAGAGAAAGACGACAGAAAAACGCGTCCAGATGTTGCTTGCAAGATGGCGCAGGTATATTGTAGCTCTTGCGATTAGAAACATACGGAGACATACGGACAAGGATAGGCAGAGACAGGAAGAGACAGGCAGAGACACACATAAAGACATAGGCGTACGGTTAGATAGAAAGGAGAACAAACGATAAAGTGCCAATGCAGTCTGCACACTTGCTTTTGTGTGCTTGCTGAAGATTTTTACTCATCGACCTCGCGACGACTTTCAAGACTTTTGTTTTGTGGCGCCATTTACGATAGCCATCTGAAGTAGAGTAGTTTCTACTCTAGAGTCTAAGTAGCCTATCATCGTTTCGATACAATCTTAATTAAGACACATTGAGGAGGACTGATAGGGAACGCTCTGTTATTCTGGGTAGCCTATCCTCTCCTATCGCTTACATTGCGCTACCGAAGTTATTGGTCGGGACAACTCTGCAGCTGGTAAAACCCTTTGCCCTGGTCGTTGTTCTGCCGCAAGGCTGCCAGAAATTTCCCTTTTAAGTATTTATCAGGAGCATAAAATCGCTGCAGCACTGTTTGCTTTTTGTAGGCTACGAGTAGGCCTACATTTGCTTTGTATTATGCTCTGGCTAGAAAACAATGTGGAACTACGCCTAATCAGTGGCGTAACAACTCAGCCGGGGGCCCGTGGACATTCTTAGCTTGGGGCCCCTATCCATTATGGACCATTAACGGGACTAAACAGTAAAACATTGAGACGGCTATTTTAAAAACAAGAGCGCCCTAGCTATATTTTGGTAGCGCAATAATTTAACTTTAGGCATAGGCCAGGCCTATTGGTGAGTTTTCGTAAAGTTTCGCTTTATGAATATCAGTATATTAAACGCTGTCATCAATAATTAATCCATTGTTGAAACTATATTAATGGTTCAATGCATAACAAGAAAACGGTTCCACGACAACTGGTCTGCAGACAACTTGTCTAACGACAACTGGTCTACAGACAACTAGTATTGATGATATAGAAGCAGGATTTATGAAAAAACGTTAAATGGTTTTCTAGCTTAAATGGAAGCTGGACTGATGATTTTCATTCATGTATTTCAACATGCATCCAGCTTCTGTTCCATATCTAAAAATATCCCATGCAGCTATTTCTCGTTCGCTATTTTCGATTTCAGATATAAAAATGCCTCCATCCAGTTTCCATTTCTTAAGCATTTTTTTAACCAATCCAATTTCTATTTTAGATCCAGAATTTATACCTTCATCCAGCTTCTATTTCTGATGCATTATTTTCGTCAATCCAGCTTCTATTTCACCTGTAAAAAACCTTCATCCAGCTTCCATTTCTCTTGCGTTTTTTCACCAATCCAGCCTCCATTTCAGCTGTAAAAACTTTCACCCAATTTCCATTTCTCAAGCGCCGGACCAGTTGTGTGTAGACCAGTTGTCGTTAGACCAGTTGCCTGTAGACCAGTTGCATGTAGACGAGTTGTCGTTAGACGAGTTGTCTGTAGACCAGTTGTCGTTAGACCAGTTGCCTGTAGACCAGTTGTCGTGACACCCATACAAAAGTTCATAGTAGCCTACATGTACATACCCACACGTACGTGCCTGTAATGTACTCACTTTGATCTGTATTTCTTCACAAAATTACCTCGTGAATTTGCTCGTTTCTGACTGCCAGAACTGTACTGCGTTTCATGGCATTCATCTTATAATTATGATGATTATTATCGTTTAGGCACCGCAATAGTGATGATCCAGATAAAATAAATGAATGAATGCAGTGACTGTTATAATGAGCGCGAAGGAATGAACACTGCAATGTGCAGTGTGTATCAGTCACTTCAGCGCTATGCTCGTATAGAGACATTTACAGAGACAAAGACAGGCACACACATGCAATGCACACACACACACACACATACACACACACAGAGAGTGAGAGAGAGGGTGAGAGACAGACAGACCTATCTCGCTGTCTGTCTGACAGACAGAGACAGACAGAGACAGACAGACAGATAGACACACACACACACAGAGCTAAAATTAGAGGGGGCGGGAAAAGAAAGCAGATACTATTTCGGCAAGCATAATTCCTTAACGCTGGATTTGACTGATGGGATAAGGACGATTAAGTGATGTATGCACCTCTGGTCAGGCACTACAGGATGAACCTAGACCTCCAAGGATGAACGTATACCCTAACCGAAGACCCGCCCCTAACGTACAACTGTTGATGTCTACTACGGGTCAAATGCTCTCACATCCGATGACCCATACAGTCCCGACAGACACGACACACGCGTATCATTTATCATAGATCTATCCGTCGTATCCAGAATAGGCATAGCCTCATAGGGCCTAGATATGGTCAGACTCTACAATCTGAAACTAACTATAAAACGGGAAATCTCCGAAAACGTACATGAAACTTTTTTACTTAATAAGCTCGGGGGCCCTTTGGAGCTCGGGGGCCCGTGGATTTTGTCCACCTTCGTTATATGGTTGTTACGCCACTGCGCCTAATGCCTAAAGCCTGCGAGACTACGTTTTATACTGTTCTTAAGAATGTTCGGCACTCCTCCGAAGTCCGGTCCCAAATTATTTCACAGCATTTGTCTCACCGTCACTTTACAAACCGTTCACATAATTGAAGAAAACTTGGTAGGATTGAAATTTAATCGGAATTAACGCTTGATAAATGGAAGCTGAAACCTTAATGAAAGTTTTTTACAGGTGAAATGGAGGTTGGATTGATGAAAAAAACGCAAGAGAAATGGAATCTGGATCATGGTGCTTTTACAGTGAAATAGCCTAGAGGTTGGATTGACGAAGATAACACATCATGAGAAATAAAAGCTGGATCTAGGTATATCTAGAGCTGAAATAGAAGCCGGATTGAAGAAGAAACGCTTGAGTAATGGAAGCTGGATGAGGGTATTTTATATCTGAATTAGAAGCTGGATTGACGAAAATAACGAGCGAGAAATAGAAGCTGGACGAAGGTATTTTGGCATGGTTATAGTAAGCGGGTCCCTATGTTAATGAATGACTGCACTAACCCTAACCCTAACCGACCCTCACGATGTCTAACCTGACCCTAACCGACCCTCACGATGCCTAACCTGACCCTAACCGACCCTCACGATGCCTAACCTGACGCTAACCAACACATAGGGACCCACTTACTATAACTAAGCCGGTATTTGTAGATCTGAAGTAGAAGCTGGATGCATATTGAAACTTTCCAAATCTGTCAAGAAATGTACTGGTAAACAAAATGGCCTTAATAATGACGTCATTCCATAGGCGGAGACCTGGTCCGAACTTTGGGGGGACGGACGAGCGGCCGAAAACATTGTGACGACAAAATAAAGGAATTTTGACCACTAAAAAAGGTGTCTTCAGAAATTTTGACACACCTAAAAAAGGTTTATTCAGAACTTTTTATGACTAAAGGGGTGTCTTTATAAATGTTGATAGGGAAAAGTCCAGAAATTTTGACGACTAAAACAACGTGTATAGAAAGTTTGACGACTAAAGAAGGTGTCTTCAGAAAATTAATTTGGACGAATAAAACATGGTGTATAGAAATGTGGACGACTAAGAAAAGGTGAAAAGGTGTCTCCAGAAATTGTGACAACTAAAAAAGGTGTTTTCAGTGATTTTGACAGACATAAAAAAGGTTTATTCAAAAATATTGATGACTAAAAAGGTGTCTTTAGAAATGCTTAATAGTTAAAGAAATGTTCAGAAATTTTGACGACTAAACAAGGTGTATAGAAATTTTGACGACTAAAAAAGGTGTTTTCATAACTTTGGACAAATAAAACAAGATGTATAGGAATTTTTTCGACTAAAAAGGTGTTTTCAGAACTTGTAACGAATAAAACAAGATGTATAGAAATTTTGACGACTAAAAAAGGTGTTTTCAGAACTTTGGACGAATAAAACAAGATGTATAGGAATTTTGACGACTAAAAAAAGCTGTCTTCAGAAAAGGTGTCTCAATAAATTGTGACAACTACAAAAGGTGTTTTCAGAAATTTTGATGACTAAAAAGGGTGAAAAGGTGTCTCTAAGAAATTGTGACTACTAAAAAAGGTGTTTTCAGAAATTTGGACGACTACAAAATGGTCGTCAGAAATTCTACGCCGAAGAAACCCCCTCCCCAAATCAATTTCTGGCTACGGCCTTGTGGTGGACGAAAAAGATGGGAAGAATTTGATGGAAGTGGATGAATCCAAAATTAGATGGCTTCAATGATTATAATATTAAATGGTTGTGATTGAATTATAGATCTCAATTAAACCGATCTTATCTTGTCGAATCTACACTAGTTAAGTTGAAATTAATCTCGATTCATGATTAGATCGAGAAGGTTTTTCGAAGATTTGTTCAATTTGTTCTAATAATTATTTGAATTCTGTCAGTTTACTACATTTATATAACTTCATGAAGAAAAAATATAAGGGTGTTCAAGTAATGTGTTTTCAAAAAGAGACGTTGATGCATCCCGGTTCTGTTGTGGCATCGCTCTAATTGTGTTGAACAGGCTTGCATCGCTCTAATTGTGTTGAACAGGCTTTTTTGTTAATTGTTTGAAAATCTCCTTCTAACATTGTAACGTCGTCAGTCGCCTGCAGTATGTTCATCAAGTGTCCATGTCCTGACACTTAAAGTTTGGGAGGGGGGGGGAGGCAAATACATGGACCGTCCCCCCCACCACATTCTTTGGGGGGACCGTCTCCCCTGTCCCCCTAGGTCTCCGCCCATGCGTCATTCTATATAAGGGTGGGTAAGTAAGCATTGGAGAAGCATATCTATGTGATAAGCCATGCGAAATAATTTGGGACAGGACTTCGGAGTGCCGAATGTTCTCTTTAGATGTGGTTGTGTCGGGAGCGCTTCTGAGTAGCTATTCTTGAAAGGGCGCTATATAATGTAGCCTATGTAATGAATGAATGAAATTTGATGTTATAAAATAATTGCTATTAGCCTACTTCTGAGAGGAAATGAAAGAGGATGGGAAAGTTGGATACTGGGATAGTTCGATTCAGTGTTCATAGACTTTGGTGAAATGTTGCAGAACTTGTGATAGAACATGTGATAGAACATTGCTGACGTCTTCGTCTTTGCATGAAATTAAGAAATTAAGCAGATCAAGCAGATCATCAGAATAATATTGACCGAAACATTGACAATTATTGTTGCATTCTGTTCGCGTTTAATACACACACCAAACGAAAACTGTAAGAATAAATGAAAACAATGGATACAATTTTACATCTACACAGATCATAACAATTGCAATTTAATTCATTCGCATATCATCATCTCAACCGAATCCATTGGTCAATGCCCTTCGCTGGGACTTAAAATATTAGTTTCAAAACGGATCAAATGCCAAAGAACAGAACCATATAAAACAGAAACACATTCGTGGACCACAGTGTCAACCAAATTGGGTCCAAAAAATGTGGCTGTTGACAAAAGCTATAACCTACTTCTTAGGGTTATTACAATCAAGACATTCAATCAAAAGCTATAAATATTGCTTAATTCAGATAAAGTTAAAATTCATAAAAACCACAGGAAACCACAGAATAAAATTCTAATCAAGTTAGAGTCACAAAAACTGCGATCAAAACCCGTATGAATAAAACCAGAGTTAAGATCAACAAAAACTCATAAAACATTACTAAGATCAAAAGTCCACAGGACATTGTTAATACCAAAAATTCATGGAATATTATTATTATTATTAAAGACCAAAAATTCAGTGAACATATTAAACATTATTGTAAACCTACACAACATTTCCAAGACCGCAATAAAACTACACAACGACACTAAGAGTAATGTCAACCCCACATGTTGAGCAAATACACCAAAACCCTTTAATGATTAGCTGCCAACTGCATTAATGTCCGATGCTTTTTAGTATACACGCATTAAAGGGTTAGGGTGCAGACCAAAAAACCCAGAGTATATAACTTAGGGAGTGAAGGGCCATCAGAAACCAAATAAATATAACTTAAGTATTCTGCCCATCTAAAATAATCAAGCATTCCTTAGAGTTGGAATCAACAAAAAACCAACAGAACATAATAGTACTGATGTCATGTGTAAAAAATTGAAGAAAGCTACATCACTTTTCAAATGAATTCCAAGTAACTCTCAGTCGTCTTATCTTTCATCATCATCATCATCATCGTCATCATCATCATCATCATCATCATCATCATCACAATCATCATCATCATCATCATCATACCCATTGCTCTGTTCATCGACGTGTCCATATCATTAACTTATCCACTTATCTGTAAGTTCTGATTCTAGACAATTTGACGTCGAAAAGGCTTAGAAGGAAAGAGAAAACAAAGAATAATTACTCTTCATTTCATCCGTCTACACAGATCTGTAAAGTAAGCAACAACAACAACAACAACAACAACAACAACAATGAAATCAGACAACGACGAAAGAAACACATTTTAAATGAAGCTCATATTATTGTGATAAGAAGAGATTTGGTTAAATGGCAAAGGAGATTAGAACCAGATGCCAAGAATATCTCATCCGCTGTCTCAACATTTCTTTGTGTATAATTATGAGCCATCGATAGATAATTACATGTATAAAAATTTGATAATGCCTCGTCGACATTTGCATCAGCTCCCACAGAACTGGAAGACTACGACGTCACTCATGCATCAACATCCATTTATCATCGCATTCTATCAACTTTGCATTACCACACTAAATATATATTTCTTTTAAATTCACACCATGTTTCAATTTGATCTTGAACTTATTCTAATCCATTCAAAGCGAATCTGATTGATCTGCAGATAATAATGTCATCAATGTATCACACATGTAATGTATCACACATATAATGTATCACACATGTAATGTATCACACATGTAATGTATCACACATGTAATGTATCACACATGTAATGTATCACACATGTAATGTATCACGCATGTAATGTATCACGCATGTAATGTATCACACATGTAATGTATCACACATGTAATGTATCACACATGTAATGTATCACACATGTAATGTATCACACATGTAATGTATCACACATGTAATGTATCACACATGTAATGTATCACACATGTAATGTATCACACATGTAATGTATCACGCATGTAATGTATCACGCATGTAATGTATCACACATGTAATGTATCACACATGTAATGTATCACACATGTAATGTATCACACATGTAATGTATCACACATGTAATGTATCACACATGTATGTAATGTATCAAGCATGTAATGTATCCACTATTCTGACCAAATCAACGCAGAAAATTCAAGTTCAACACTTTTCCAATCGTCAAAATAAATAATAAAAATTGCTTTCTTCGTTTATCAGATGGTTCAAAGGATGGTTCAAAGGATGGTTCAAAGGATGGTTCAAAGGATGGTTCAAAGGATGGTTCAAAGGATGGTTCAAAGGATGGTTCAAAGGATGGTTCAAAGGATGGTTCAAAGGATGGTTCAAAGGATGGTTCAAAGGATGGTTCAAAGGATGGTTCAAAGGATGGTTCAAAGGATGGTTCAAAGGATGGTTCAAAGGATGGTTCAAAGGATGGTTCAAAGGATGGTTCAAAGGATGGTTCAAAGGATGTACGAGAGTTGTTAGAAGAGCTGGAGGAGTGGAGTGGTTAGAATATTTTACAGATTACCCAAAGTACACAAATACAGATGCAGGGCAAAGTGTGCTGTACACTAAACAACCGAGATGATTCTGTTGAGATATTTCACTTTCCTGGATCCTTCCAACATTAACCTGTGGACAACTAAAACACCCCATCCAAAAATCATTCTTTTAGACCCCCATCACCCCCCCCAATACATTCACATTCTCTTGGAGGTTCGTACAGGTGCTAATACATTGATCAAGATACGTCCACGCAAAACGACCATTAATGGTCTGAATTAGACAACTCTTGCCAACAACATTTCTGGCCATTTAAGCGACAGAAAAAACGTGTTTTTCATCGAACGAGTCAGTAACGCAAATCAAGTCAAGAACACGAAAGTCAGTCAACAAAAGGAGCAGAATAAATCGAGTCGTAGGCACTTGGATGACGACGAAGACGACAGAATCGGTTAAACGAGACAAAACACAAACAGACAAATCAAGTGAAGAAACCTGCACATGTATGACGTCGTAACCAATGAGGTCAGAGAGAGACGCGAGGAGAAATGGTGACGTGCGAGGAGAAGTGGTGACGCAAGGAGATGTGGCGACGCGAGGAGCAGTGGTGACGCGAGGAGAAGTGGTGACGCGAGAAGTGGCGACGCGAGGAGAAGTGGTGACGCAAGGGGAAGTGGTTACGCGAGGGTAGTGGTGACGCGAAGAGAAGTGGTGACACGAAGAGAAGTGGTGACGCTGCCTTAAAACATGTCCCTTGATGAAACCCCCTGAGAAGAATTGTCTGTAAGCCAAACTCTCTCTCTATCTCAACCAAACTACATTTCGGAGTTTCTATTTACACGCAACAGGGACAATCATCGTGAGAGAGAGAGAGAGAGAAAGTCAACCGGCATTGATGTTGAAGCAGAGCAAACTGCTTTCGCTGCGAGTTACATCATCCGTTCGAAGATCTGGAATGAAGAAAGGAGAGTTGCAGACAATAGACGTCTGTTTTATTCTCGTCTAATTCATTCATTTCGTTAATGTCTCAGCGTGACGATGTCCACTTGCAACGTCAGATGAGATCTTCTTCTTCTTCTTTGATCGCATGTCGGGTAAAACTGACCGACGGCGCATCTCATTCTCATTGGGTGTGAATGCGGTACATCATGAGGTGGTTGTTAGCGAGGTTGAGTGACATCTTCAGCCATCATATTCTTCGTTTTCGTCATCTCGTAGTGAAGAAAGCCGAGGTGACGGACCTGACGCATGTGACCGATGACCGTTTGAAAACGATCGTTTGGCGTTCCCAACTTCCCTATTGACGGAAACAAAGTGAATTTAATTAAATTGTTATAAATGACTTCTTATTCCAAACATCTTTAATGCTAGCAGTCACACAGGTACGCAGGTCAGAGACAAAGTTCAGTGAAGAGGTATGAAGGACAAAGAGAAATAATTATAATATTATGGAGTTTTGATGCATCTGTTGAAGAAAGAAAGAGAGAACTCTCTCTTTTCCATCTGCACACAATCAACTGAATCTCAGACTAAATGTCACTGATCTGTTTTATTTCAAATATAATTGTGCAAATGTATCAGAATAATAATCATATCCATATATTTTACCTGTTGTGTATGTTTTGTAAGCAGACAAGAGATCCTGATGTTGACGCTCAATTGGTTCTGGATTCACGAGATTCGGATAATCTGACGAACAGAGATCAAACAAAGAGATCAAACAAAGAGATCAAACAAAGAGATCAAACAAAGAGATCAAACAAAGAGATCAAACAAAGAGATCAAACAAAGAGATCAAACAAAGAGATCAAACAAAGAGATCAAACAAAGAGATCAACCAAAGAGATCAACCAAGGAGATCAAACAAAGAGATCAAACAAAGAGATCAAACAAAGAGATAAAACAAAGAGATCGAACAAAGAGATCAAACAAAGAGATCAACCAAAGAGATCAACCAAGGAGATCAAACAAAGAGATCAAACAAAGAGATCAAACAAAGAGATCAAACAAAGAGATCAAACAAAGAGATCAAACAAATAGATCATACAAAGAGATCAAACAAAGAGATCAAACAAAGAGATAAAACAAAGAGATCGAACAAAGAGATCAAACAAAGAGACGCTCCATACCTTTCCATGCTGTGCTGGCCAAAAAAGTGGCATGACAGCCACTTCAGATTTGAAAATAAGTATATGAACGCCATCCATGACCGTCCAGCCACACTTTAAGCCCTGAAGTCTTGCATTAATATCATCATCAATCATCATCATCATCATCAATCATCATCATCATCATCATCATCATCATCATCATCATCATCATCATCATCATCATCATCATCACCATGATCATCACCATCATCATCATCATCATCACCATCATCATCATCACCATCATCATCATCATGCATTTGTTAGTCACCAATATCGCAGAATGAATCACGCGTGATGCTGAGTATTGTAACGACGGTCAAAGGTGTGGACCTATACTACGTGCATTGAAAAAAAGTGAGTCCTCTTCCTTGCCCTCTTGTCTTCCCATCAACTGCGTATAATAATTAATCAGCATATTTATTACAGCTCAGTTGGCTGAGGGCAAAGGTGGAAGAGCAGAAATCTTAAAGCGAATTTCCTTTGACATTATACTTCCATCACTCTAACGTCTAACCAATTGGATGATGATGATGACGACGACGACGATGATGACGACGATGATGATGATGACGATGATGATGATGATGATGATGATGATGAGAGTGATGTGCGAATGACGACTGCACTGACCTGTCGCTATGATCAAAGCCGCGTTGAGGAGTGAAGCCTCAACAAGATCGAGATCAAGAGCGTGGATCTTCACAGCGTGTTCGACCATCAATCGCTTGAATTGATCGTTTCGTCTCCATGACAAAAAGTCGCCAAAGTCGCGTTTGTCCGGTCGATACCAATGAACGGCTGCGGCAAGGATGCGACTCGGAGATTGACCCAAACGGATCAACATCTGCTGATCGGAAAGATCAAAGCTCGAAAATCCTGTGCAACAATCAAGTAGAAAACACAACAATGGAAAATCTAAGAAACAATAGTCCTAAACAATATAGGATGTGAGTCTCTATCCGATAGACGCTGCTGATCCACTGGCCTCATCCCGCCACATCTCCAAGCATCTCAAGTCTCCAGCTTCTTCTTCCGTCTCATTTCCTTTCCATTTTCCATGTCTCACTTGCTACAATCTCCCATTCTTGACCATAAAAACAACATGTCCCATCCCACTCCTTCAATCTTCTATTCCAATAGTGGTCTCTATATTCTACTCTCGTGACTGTATGGCTTCATTTGATACAGTTTTATCAAGACATAGCATAAAACATGCAGTATATCATTCTAATCAGTCACATATATGTCCCATCTGACCAAAACCAGGCGTAAGTTGCAACACACGCTTCTGAGATATTATGACCAAAATGTGAAAAAACCGATTTTGTTCTTTTTTTTACAGAAAATGGTAAATAAATGTTTTATACACATTAAAAGTAAAGAATTTCCAAAAATATTATTTTTAATGATATTTTGATAATTTTGTGGTTTTATTATTCAAATAATTTGATGAATTTTTTCCCCCATTTTCCACTTTCCCGCCATTGGTAGCCAAATTCGGCATGTGGCTAACATAATAAATTATGCATCAGTGAAAAGCCCAGACTTCCCTCTAGCATCTTATGCAATCTGTTTTTTTGTTGAAAATTTTATTTAATTGTGAACATGGTTCTAAACTTATAAAGAATCTTGCATTCCAAAGTTATAGAAAGTTTCAATGCATTTTTCTCAGAATTGTAATTTGAACGGTCGAACCACATTTTTACCCATAACTTTGGACAGAAACATGGCAGAGCAATAAGATTTGTGTCATTTTAAAGCAGAGACTTTATTTTTTTAGAAGATATATGACACTCATATTATACAAAATCCGACTTATGCCTGGTTTTGGTCAGATGGGTCATATATAATTATGATGATGATGACATTGCTGCTTTAAGTCTTTCCTTATTTACTCTTAGCAGTCATCACACGATTTATTCAAAACACACAACGTACAATGACGTCACTGCTAATAATTAATTAATCTGTTTGCTTGTATTTGTATGTGCACTTGTTATAGCGCCTCTTCAAGCTCTCTCTACTAAGTCTCTACTCAGAGGCGCTCCCAAATGCAGAGCGGACACTGCACCGGATTTTCACGCCAAAGCGCTGAGCAATTGTGAGTGAAGGACTTGCCCAAGGTCCCTACGCGGTGGCTTGAGGGTGGATTCGAACCTCGACCCTTTCAGCTCCAAGGCAATGACGCCATCACTACACCACCGCGCCCCACAATCTCATCTTCCAACGATGAGAATTCGTTGCACCACCAAACAACAACAACAACAACAACAACAACAACAACAACAACAACAACAACCGACCTGGAAGTTGTCTGCAGTAACGAATGGACAACTCAACGTAGAATGGAACAACGTTGTCCTGAATCCACTGAACGTCGACAACGTTGTAGTTGCTCGCACTCTGACACTTCTGCAAACAACAACAACAACAACTGTTATCAGTTGACATTATCAACTCTCTTATCAGTTGACATTATCAACTCTGTTATCAGTATGTCCAATGACGCCACGCATATCTGTTCTGTGCATCCATCTTTAGTCCTCTGTAACCATCCTTTGTCAACATCCAGTCCAGTAGCATTGTTCTTGGTCTTCCTCTTGTCTTTCTCCCATCCATTCTTCCTTCAATGATGTCTCTTACCACATGTGGTGTCACTCCTCATGATGTGGCCAATCCAGCTTCTCTGCCTCCTTCGTATTGTCTCCAGCATTGACCTTTCCTCTCCCACCATCTGCAGTATTTCTTCGTTCGTCTTGTGCTCCCTCCAGCTGACACGCTCCATTCTGCGCCAAATCCACATTTCGAAAGCCTCCAATACTTTGTGTGGAGCATTTAATTGGCAATGAATCTTAATTTAGAAATATCTGAGTGACTGCAAAGATGAGAAGGTGAGATGGCAGTCAATAAGAAAATATGGACAAAAGGAGAAAAAAGAAACAGAAAAGAATTTCAGACGCTTCAGCTGATCTTGACACAAACATGAAAAAAACATATTTGCAATTCACGCAATGGAAAAGAAATTCATTTGTTGGGACAAGTAACACAACTTTAAAAACTGGAAAAGATTTTACACAAAATCTGGTCTCCCAGTAAACCAAACAAACTCCTGGTTAGAAGAAGTATTAGAGACGAGGAGAAGAAGGGGGAGGTGGGGGAGGTGTGTGGGGAAGAGACTAACCTCGAGTTCCGTTCTGAGTAAGAAGTTGACATATTGGCTGTGGATGACAAACGTCTTATAAGCGGCAATAACTTCTTGGTAGATGTTTGAATAATGAACGATGAAAGGATCTTCGCCGGTTGTTTCGTCGTGCAACCAATAGTTCTTATATCTGTTCATCAGTTCTTCGATGTTCATTGGCATCTGGCAATTCTTTGTATCGTCTGGCAATTCATTTGCCACCGAACTGTGAATGATCTTAATGACGGACTTCAATGGAAACTGTAAGTAAATGCGATGACGACGACGAGAGATTTCTTCGTCTTCTGATGACGGAGGAGGAGGAGGAGGAGTAGGAGGATGGGGGTGAGTGGCAGAAAAAGCATCATTCAACTCATTATTACTCGCATCATCATCATCATCATCATCATTCGTAGTCACATGTATGGGCATCTCAAGTGAGATCGACGACGACGTATTGTTTGGAAGAGACGCAGATGTTTTGACGCTCTTTCCACATGCAACGTTGAATCTCGCAGACAGACTGGAAAAGCTGTTGTCGCAAGATTTTGTCGAATGCGAAGAAGAAAGAACCGTAGCAAGAGTCATCGAAGATTGGTCACGTGATGATGATGATGATGATGGTGATGATAAACCCGGTCTGCATACAGACCACATCAACTGCTGACCACCATCTTTCGCAGCAGCAGCAGCAGCAGTGGCCTGGCTGCTCCATTTGTCGACGAAATAGTCCGTGGGAATCGGTTGATCAGCGGCGACGCTAGATCCATCGTCGCTCGAATAGAATCCAAAGCATCGGCCATTGTCGTCTCGGCCATTGTCGCATCGGCCATTGTCGTCTCGGTCATTGTCTGCTACTGTATCGGAGAAATCATCGAGAAATTGAAACTCTTGTTTTGGTGAGAGTCTGTCTTCATCGTTGATTGTCGTCACTTCAACCATTTCACCTCCGTTCAGAGAATCAATTGAAGACCAGAGATTGGCAGAAGATGGAGCAGCAGCAGCAGCAGCAGCAGCACGGGTCGTCAGCAGAGGCAATGGCTGCTGCTGCTGCTTTGGCTGTTGATACGTTGCCATGACGACATTCCACCGATTCTCGTTCGGTTGCGTTGTCTTCTGGAGAACATCGATTGGAAAGCGTAAGCCACCTTTACCACCGATGGAATGACTGGAGGAGTTGGTTGCCATGGAGATGCGCTGTTGATTGGTGATCAAGTGATTGAGAAGTGGTTGTGAGAACGGAAGAACCGAGTTGATTGATGATTGACGACCACCGGACGACGACGACGACGACGCGAGGTTGCAACGAACGTTCGTCGTCGTCGTTTGTTTAGCGTTTGGTCGATGATTCAAAGATGAGTCGAAAGGATTGCGGAGAGGAGCGATGAGAGGAGGAGGAGCGCCGGTGCCGCTGCTGCTGCTGTGTAACAACGACTCTTGTGACGATGATGAATCCTTTTCAAAGCGAGGTTTCGAAGGTCGTCCCATCTGGATGGCTGGAGAGAAAGAATGGAAAAAACAATTCAGTGTTTATTTACATGCAACATGGGTCATGCATGTAATCTTATATACATGTATAATTATGCTTTGCTACGTTACGACAGGCGAGTGATCATCAGAAATAATACTTTCAACCAGCATTTATTTTATCTAAGGTGTTCCCACATTTTTCTTCAAATCTCATTCATTTCATTTCATTAATAATAATTAATTAACAAATTTTAATATCAAAATTCCTATATAATTTCATCAAATTTTCACTTCTTAAACTCTCTTTAATATTTCTTAAAATCTTTCTTTGTTTTTTGTTTAAAGCAATTTCCTTAGGCTTTGTTCATGGTATAAAATCTCATGAACATTAATTCCTAAAGTTCCTTATAACCTGTAATTTACTCATTTTTTTACTCTTCGGTTTCCTTCGATTTCAGTGCAGTCAATAGCAACTCAAATTATAAACCATGGAAAGATCGCATGAAATATTTCTTCGCAGAATAAAAAAAAATAGTAAAATCAATCAAGATTCAATCACACTGAGATTTCAATTGAACCAATCAAAGTGAACGTCAGATATGTTGGGCATTATTCAAAATGGTGTAAGCAAAGTCATTAAGAAATAATAACAATTATTATAACTACTTGTGTTGATATTATTTGCGCATTTATAAACTGCACCACAATACATCACTAAGAGTCAATGATGCTGAGCAATTGTGAGTGAATTACTTGCTCAAGGTCCCATAACAATAATGTAATCATCTAATGGAGGAGGAGGAGGAGGAGGAGGAGGAGGAGGAGGAGGCTTGCACCCATACTCTTTGCTTTAAAAGTAGACCAGCACTCTATCCAGTTGACTACAATGTCACACTAAGGGAGAGTGCTGAACAGAGATGAATACCTGCTGTAGGACAACGTTACATACCAAACTGCACTAAGTACTTGACAACGCTACATACTTGAGTCCTACGTTACGTTTTAAAGTACTTGACAACGTTAACTACACGATGTCTACATATCTCTAGCGTAGTAATGTCATACCTTCTCTTGACATTCCAACGTGAAGGCATTTCTGATATCGACAGAATCGACAAGCATTTCTCGTGCGTGGATTGACCTCACATCGACCGTTGTTCTTGCAGACGTACGAATGATTCTCAACGAGACCACGACGGAAGAACTTCTGCAAATTATGACAGAAGATGACATCGATCGTCAAAACAAACATTAACAGCATTAATAGCATTAACAGCACTAACAGCACTAACAGCATTAACAGCATTAATAGCATTAACAGCATTATTAGCATTAACAGCATTAATAGCATCAATAGCATTAACAGCATTAATAGCATCAATAGCATTAAAAGCATTAATAGCATTAACAGCATTATTAGCATTAACAGCATTAATAGCATTAACAGCATTATTAGCATTAACAGCATTAATAGCATTAACAGCATTAATAGCATTAACAGCACTAACAGCATTAACAGCATTAATAGCATTAACAGCATTATTAGCATTAACAGCATTAACAGCATTAATAGCATTAATAGCATTAACAGCAAATTACCAACTAATAATAAGACGAATTAGATGATCATCTATGTAGTTCAATAGCTCCGCCAAAGTAAAAGAAATTATCCAACGACAGTCATTTGTCAAGTTTTAAACGATAAGTCTTGACCTGTGATTTAAATGTCGGCAGAGGCGACATCACATTCTTCAATTTGGTTTGAGAAGAGATATGAAGTTGAGTTTTCTACGAAGATTTGTGTGATTTGGATTTAATATTGTTACGTTGGAAGTCACTCTGATGACACTCAGTTGAAAAGGAGCAACATAAGTCTCTGATTACTTTATTACAATTATTACAATTACGTTGGCTTTCAAGAAACAAAGCTCTTCATTTCTTTGCTCAATCAACTCTTGTCATGAACAATCATGGGTAACTACTGTGATGCTGGAAACTAGACGTTTTGCTTATGAACACGCATTATATTGAACTCATGACATGTAAATTTTTGAATAGATAAAAGAATGGATCTTTTGAGACTAGCAAATGATGTCGTATAATAGCTGGGCCTTGACCTGTCTACAGCAGACAGATGACAGCATATTTCAAATTGATCTGCATTTCAGTGTTTCATGGATTAGTCATTTGATCCTACACATCAAAAGCATGATCAGTCCGACCAACAATGAGAAATGCTTGTATAGAACTCAAACATACTCGATGCAGTCGATTAGAGATACATTCGCAAACAATGGCATCTGTTTCATCATCTCCCAACCTTCCAATGTTCCATTTTCCATCACACTTCCCTCCAACCTCATGTCCAATTCCATCCTCTCATCCACCTGTTTGTCTATCCTTCCAACTGTCCTTCTGTATGTCTCTCAACCCTGCCAGTCTGTCTTTCTGTCTTTCTGTCAGTCTGTCTTTCTGTCTTTCTGTCAGTCTGTCTTTCTGTCAGTCTGTCTTTCTGTCAGTCTGTCTTTCTGTCAGTCTGTCTTTCTGTCAGTCTTGCTGTATTCTAGAGCTCTCATATGTTTCACTTTTGTTTATCCATCCATTTTTTAAAACTTTCTGTCTTTCCATCTGTTTGCATCATCATCCGCCTCCCCTCTGATCCTCCTCCTCTTTTTCCTCCTCCTCCTCCTTCCTCCTCCTCCTCCTCTTCTTCTTTCTCTTTCTCCTCCTACCTTGCATCCTTCGCAGGTGATAACTCCAAAGTGAACTCCATTTGCGACGTCATGACAAACGCTGCAGACGTGTTGTCCATCCGTCACATGAACCTGACACGGACGCTCTGCAAATCAACAAACAATATCAGCGTCTTATCAATCACACAACCCACAATGAAATCACATTTCATTGCATCACATTGCATGAAATTACATTGCAAGAAATTACATTGCATGAAATTACATTGCATGAAATTTCATTGCATGAAATTACATTGCATGAAATTTCATTGCAAGAAATTACATTGCATGAAATTACATTGCATGAAATTTCATTGCATGAAATTACATCTGTAGATAGAATTGAACGAAATATTGTCAGTCTAATCATTTCATTCAATGGTGAATTCATATAAAAAATGTGATGAGACTTGTACCTTTTCGATGCATTCCAACTCGAATGCATTTCTGGTATCGACAGAACTTGCAATTCGTTCGACTTGCGACTGTGATCGCACAACAACGTTTCTCTTTGCAACTGAAACTCTGATTACTTCCTGCGTAACGAAGGTAGAACGTCTGAAAGAAGAACAATTTACAATAATTAATCACACAAGTCGACACAATGAATTTAATGCATATAATTATATATATATATATAATACGTTAAAACAAGAGAAAAACAGAATGCACGTAATTCATAAACACGAAAATAACACACCAACAGATGCAAGAAAATACATGAAAATTACATGAAACAAAACAAACATCACATAAAGAAACATGAAAATTACATGTAACAACACAAACATCACATGAAGAAACATGAAAATTACATGAAACAATAGAAACATCACATGAAGAAACATGAAAATTACATGAAACAACACAAACATCACATGAAGAAACATGAAAATTACATGAAACAATACAAACATCACATGAAGAAACATGAAAATTACATGAAACAATACAAACATCACATGAAGAAACATGAAAATTACATGAAACAATACAAACATCACACGAAGAAACATGAAAATTACATGTAACAACACAAACATCACATGAAGAAACATGAAAATTATATGAAACAATAGAAACATCACATGAAGAAACATGAAAATTACATGAAACAACACAAACATCACATGAAGAAACATGAAAATTACATGAAACAATAGAAACAGCACATGAAGAAACATGAAAATTACATTGAACAACACAAACATCACATGAAGAAACATGAAAATTACATGAAACAATACAAACATCACATGAAGAAACATGAAAATTACATGAAACAATACAAACATCACACGAAGAAACATGAAAATTACTCGGATCTGCACATGATTTGAATGGATGCATGAAAATTACACTTGTACTTGACAAGCATTAGAGAGATATGAAGTTGGTGGATGGGGATGAGTCACTTAATGTTTACACTGACATTACATCGATACAATTGTAATCTTCTGACAATGCCTTCCTTTTATTGTTCTAACATTCACTGACATTGTCAGTAGCAACATCAGCTGCAGCAGCAGAAACTGGTGCACGACAAACTCGTCAATAAAAAAAGTCGTTCATTTATTGAGATGAACGACTCTTCCCACATCTGTCATCTTCTTCTGCTTTTGAAACATCAGATCTTTATTGGCTCAGACCCAAAGCATTGTATACAGTTTATTTAGAAGTCACCCATTATACTCCAGGATGCAGCTTATAAAATAACTCAGTTTCTAAACCAGGATACAATTTAAAAAAACTAGGCTTGTATACAAAACAATTTTAAAAATCTAGGCTTGTATACAAAACAATTAAAAAAACTAGGCTTGTATACAATACAACAAAAAACTGCAGAATTGACATCATGACCGTCTTTCCACAGTTCACATGTATTATGCACACATGACCTTAAGGTCTTGAAACAACAGTGACCATAACATCATTGGACGGAATTCAGACAGACAACTTGGTAGATAGGACAAACTCAGATCTAGATATTATACACTGTGTCCCAATAAATCGGGCACCCTTTTTATAATGTGAATAAAACAGGTAAATCTTAATCGATTTTCAAAATTTCGAAACTGTTTTTATCCTGAGATAATTATCTTACACTGATTCAAATATGAAGTTTCTGGCATGAATATTGACGTCACAATTACGTCATTTGCATCAGAGAATTCAAATGTTAAGTACCAAACACAACGATTTTTGTTGACATTTGGTTTCGATATGTAAATTAACAACGTCATTATGACGTAATTTTTTAGCGAGGGCCGTTGGTAAATTACCGATTTGTAGATAATTATCTCAGGATAAAAACAGTTTTGAAATTTTGAAAATCGATGAATATTTACCAGTTTTATTCACATTATAAAAAGGGTGCCCGTTTATTGGGACACAGTGTATATATACACCGTGATTCAAAAAAAGTAAGCCAAATTGTTTTTCATATATCTCTAATGCCTGACAACATATCATGTTAAAATGTTCCAAATATTTAGAGAATTGGACCAAAAATATGATTATAACATTTCATGAGATAAAGTTGAACGGATAAAAATATATGAATCTTTCAACTTCATATGCTGAAATTGCCGTTTACAAGCAAATTTCTGTTAGATTCAATAAAAAGAAAGCCGAACTGTTTTTCTTGTATCTCTAATGCCTGATGATTAATCATTCTAAAATTTTCAAAATGTATAGACAATTTAACCTAGAATAGGATTCCAAAATATCATGTCATAAATTTGAACCGATAAAAAGATATGAATATTTCAACTTCATCTCCAGAAATTTCAGTTTCAGCATGTCTGTAATGGTGTTCGTTACGGTTTCGATGCTTGATAGTTCCAAATTTTGGTCTTCATTGACCCTGAAGTAAAATTAACGGAGTATATTATAGCAGCGTTCTGCTGTCACAACATTTTTCACTTGTTATCAGAGATATATGTTATCAGAGATTGCTTGTAAACGGCAATTTCAGCATATGAAGTTGAAAGATTCATATCTTTTTATACGTTCAACTTTATCTGATGAAATCTCTGGACCAGAGAATAATCGACGACGCTGTTGCCTAACGGCGCCAGCGCCTTCAGGCTTGCGCGCAAGCAGGAGGAGGACATTTTGAGCATCTTAGTTAATTCAATACTCAAAAATACTGCTGGTCATATGCTGTGGTCATATTGTTAGTTCAATTCTCTACATATCTGGAACATTTTAGAAAGATTAATCGTCAGGCATTAGAGATATAAGAAAAACAGGTTGACACATTTCATTGAATATAACAGAAAACTGCTTGTAAACTGAAATTTCGGCATGTGAAGTTGAAAGATTCGTATCTTTTTATCCACTCAACTTTATCTCATGAAATTTTGGAATCATATTCTTGGTCCAATTCTCTAAATATTTGGAAAATGTTAGCGTGATATGTCGTCAGGCATTAGAGGTATAAGAAAAAACGTTTGGCTTACTTTTTTTTGAATCACGGTGTATATATGTATAGATAGGACGAACTTAGCTCAAGGTCCTTTGCTATCTCAGTATAAAATAATATATGCTCAAACATGGACTCTCCACATCAGAGGCCTAGTGTTCTATTTCTATCCAATCAGTTACCATGTATGCCCTTGAATACTTGCAAAATTCAGCAGTACAGCAGAATACTTGAAAGTTTTTCAGGATACCAGGAAGCTTGTAACAATTTGGGAATATATCTATGGGAACACAGGCAGACTTTCTGAGAATGAACGTTTAATATATATTAAAGCACCGCAACCTATTACCAAATACCAACAGATTGTGTTTAGTAAGTGAAGGACTTGAGTCTCAAGATCACAACAGGAGGAGGAGGAGGAGGAGGAGGAGGAGGAGAAGAAGAAGAAGGAGGAGGAGGAGGAGAAGAAGGAGGAGGAGAAGGAGGAGAAGGAAAAGAGGAAGAGAATGACGAGGAAGAGGAGGAGGAGGAGAAGAACAAGGAAAAAAGGAAGAGAAAGAGTAGGAGGAGGAGGATTAGGTGAAGGAGGCTTGAACGCATGTTCTGTATTGTTACAGAGCAGCCGTTCAACCATTTGAATACCACAATGTCGTCAAGTATTAAGCCCAGACAACATCGATTTTTTTTCTAAATCTGTAGCAACTGAACGATGAAAAGAACGTTAACTGTTTACCAGAAAACCTGAATCAATGTGAGAGATAGAAAGACGTATACGATATAAACAGACACAAGATAAGATGGCGAAGGAGTGGATTGGTCAACCATTCCCATCTATTTCAAATGCCGAGATCAAGAAAACGACGCATAACACGTCATACACCCATCATGACTGTCTCGAAGTTTTGTAGCTTGCTCAACGAACTACTCTTCTTCCTCCTCCTCCTCCACATCCTCCTCCTTCTTCATTGTCATGTAAAATATTTCAACAAAAACAACAACAACAACAACAACAACGACAACAACGACAACAACAACAACAACAACAACAACAACAACAACAACAACACTATTTCAGATTGAAAGAATCGATGTCGTCGCATTTCTTATGATCGTCATCAACCGATATATTCTTCACTTAATGCACGAATAACAACAACGTCATCGAGTGGATTAGCCGCTGTCGACTGCATCGATGCTGAAGGAAGAAAGTCGGTCGTTGGTCGTTGGTCGGTGAGTGCTCGTTTTATTCGCACGACTGACGTCATCGTCGTGCTACGAGTGCGAAAGAGTCAACGAGGACAGAAGAGAAAGAAGTAAGACAACGACCGACCGACCCGACAGGCAGACCGAAGCAGAAAGCAAATATGTCACGAATCAATTGAAAAGGAAGTGCAGAATATCTAGCGCAACATCTGCTCGATATTACACGATGATGATGACGACCTAGAAGAAAAAGAAGAAGTATTGGACGGATAAAACGTCAACAAATCAAACAGTCTCTGCCATTAACACATCGCTGGTCATTGTCTGTCTGCCTGTGTCTGTGTCACTGTTTGTCTGTGTCTCTGTCTGTCAGTTTCTGTTTGCTTATGCTTGCATAATTTTCTGCCTATCAGATTGATAGGCAGAAAATCAGTCTGTCTTGTCTGTCTTTCGGTCAATGTGTCTGCTTGCTTGCAGGTGACTATTCGTGTGAAACGACAGTATAACTGTTGCGTTTCATTGAAAAGGAAACATGAGAGCGAGACAGAAAGTAAACGTCCTTTTTGTTTTTACTATTCAAGGAAACTCTTTAATGAAGCCGATGGTTTTTTCTCTTGACCCAGTGCTCCGTTTAACCCCCTCTGCTCCCCTTATCACCCCCTCTCCCCTCTTCCTCTCTCGGATAAAACGTCAAAAACTGCACATGGCCTTGAAAAACGAAGAGTACATGTAACTTGTGAGTATACATACCAAAGACGAATGTCACTGCAGCAGCGTATGAATACTTAGCAGGTCAATCAATCACATGGGATAGTACATGCTGAATAAATGCAGAATAACAAAATGCTCAACATAACTCTACATAATTTAGAAACCTTGGTTGACCCGATTTTGCAGCAAAATTCAATCAATACGTTCACCAGTAACTAAGGAACATCAGAAATTGATGGTGTAGGACATTACCTTCGGACATAACCCCCTGCCACCCTAACCCCCATAGGATATTACCCCTGGCATCTATAAATATAATATGTTAGGTTGTTCCTTCTGGACCTACACATACATACATACATACCTATTTGCAATTTATACTAGCATGCATATATGCATACCTACACACATACAAACATGCAAGAATATATGCATACACACAGACATGCATATATTGCATACATATAAACAATTATACATAGATACATCCAAGCATGCACACATGCATACATACCAACATACATGCATGCATGAATGTATGTAGATGTGTATACCTGCAAGCAATATATATCCATGTTGCATATACATGTATTGTATGTTCATATATGTATGTACGTAAGCATGTATGCAACTGCATGTCTGTGTATACATGTAAGTTTGTATATATGCAATTATGCATGCATTTGTATAGGCAGAAAATATACAACGTAACGTGCACACTAAATGCCAGGGGGTAGGGTAATGGCGGGGTAATATCCAAAGGGGGGGGGGGGGGGAATAATGACAGGGGTATTGGCAGGAGTGGGGTAGTATCCTGTTGACGAAATTCGCTGCTGGACGAGTTTTTGACTTGCATACTGGTTTGGATTTTATACTTTCTCAGTGGACACCGTCAGTTTTTAAGGTTGGAGATGGCAATGGAGGACCATACGCATTGTTACGCATTCCTGGTTAGATTTCAGCCATTCTAACACAGACTGACTGACAGTCTTCTGAACCAACTAAAACTTTTCCATATGTTAAGTAAGGTCATGTTATGTAGAGCAGTGTTTTTCTGAGCTACTTTGAAGTCCCAGGTTCCAATGTTTCCATGTAACTAACATTAACTGCTGTAGAATTATATGACATCATCTATAGTGCAATGCAATGCGTTCATCAGACCAAGTCATTTAATCTCCAATTTCTCCTGCAGTGCCAAACAAACACACATCTGATCCGGATTATTCAAAGGTTCCTAGAGAAGAATAGAATTAATTAAAAGGATTTAGTTGACGTTCAATATTCGTACTGTAAGAGAAGAAAAAGTCGATGACTTTGGATGATTGCATCTAAAGCAAAGTCTTAGCGCTGTCTGTCTACTGCTGGCAGTTGATGAAAATTTAATACACAAATATACAGAGAAATTATGCAAATATATATATATATGAAAATAGACAAATAAACATGAAATAGCACAAAAATACATGAAATTAGACAAACAGGAATTTTCCTAAACACACAATGTCATATATGAAAATTCCATGAACATACAATGTCATATATGAAAATTCCATGAACATACAATGTCATATATGAAAATTCCATGAACATACAATGTCATATATGAAAATTCCATGAACATACAATGTCATATATGAAAATTCCATGAACATACAATGTCATATATGAAAATTCCATGAACATACAATGTCAAATTTGAAGAGTACATACAATGTCATATATAAAAGTACATTGAACATACACGAAAATAACACAAACATGTGTATGTTCGCATACACAAAAACGTCCATGATTCAGACGTAACTTGGGCTTTGCAGTTGAGAAATGAGTCCAACCGATCTGCCTTGAAACGTCTGCAAAAAACTGGCAGACGATCATCGAACCATGTCACAAGCTGAACAACTGTCACAATGTCAGCAGCGTCGTTTTAAACAGGTCAGAGAAAAATTTCAAGAATAAAAATACAGAAATACAGAAGCATATAACGAAGGTAAACAGTGATGAAAGAAGATCATTGAATGAATCATAAGAAGCAACAGAGCGATGAAATGAGATCATGGAATTTATTTCTCAAATATCAGCTGAAAATAACAGAAAGATATTGAATGGAAATTTCTCAAATATCAGCTGAAAATAACAGAAAGATATTGAATGGAAATTTATCAAATATCAACTGAAAATAACAGAAAGCTATTGAATGGAAATTTCTCAAATATCAGCTGAAAATAACACAAAACTATTGAATGGAAATTTCTCAAATATCAACTGAAAATAACAGAAAGATATTGAATGGAATTTATTTCTCAAATATCAGCTGAAAATAACAGAAAGATATTGAATGGAATTTATTTCTCAAATATCAGCTGAAAATAACACAAAACTATTGAATGGAAATTTCTCAAATATCAACTGAAAATAACAGAAAGATATTGAATGGAATTTATTTCTCAAATATCAGCTGAAAATAACAGAAAGATATTGAATGGAATTTATTTCTCAAATATCAGCTGAAAATAACAGAAAGCTATTGAATGGAAATTTATCAAATATCAACTGAAAATAACAGAAAGCTATTGAATGGAAATTTCTCAAATATCAGCTGAAAATAACACAAAACTATTGAATGGAAATTTCTCAAATATCAACTGAAAATAACAGAAAGATATTGAATGGAATTTATTTCTCAAATATCAGCTGAAAATAACAGAAAGATATTGAATGGAATTTATTTCTCAAATATCAGCTGAAAATAACAGAAAGCTATTGAATGGAAATTTATCAAATATCAACTGAAAATAACAGAAAGATATTGAATGGAATTTATTTCTCAAATATCAGCTGAAAATAACAGAAAGATATTGAATGGAATTTATTTCTCAAATATCAGCTGAAAATAACAGAAAGCTATTGAATGGAAATTTCTCAAATATCAGCTGAAAATAACAGAAAGCTATTGAATGGAAATTTCTCAAATATCAGCTGAAAATAACAGAAAGCTATTGAAAGGAAATTTCTCAAATTATCAGCTGAAAATGAAAGTTTTTGCTCTATCTGTGCTACTGTAGCACTGCTTGCAACTAACTGGCCTCTCTATCTTCACTGCTTTTTACCTCAAAACACTTCAATTAGAACTTCTGTCAATGCCGTCCTGATCTCTCCCCCACCCATTCACTTGCCTATAGATCTCTCTATCTTTTGTTTCTAATTCTAGACACCATTCACTGTAGCATGCATCTCACAGACGGCTGCTGCCATTCTCACCATTCGACCATCAATTCAAAACCATTTTAACCATGCCTACCCATCGATTAAATTCTGACTGAGAATTTATGAATAAGCTTCTTCCTGTATCTTGCTTGTTTGGCTGTTTTAGACAACACACAACATTGACGATTGTAATGATTACAAAAGATGAAGAAAGACCAGATGAGAATTCAGCTGAGCAGGAAGAAAAAAGAAGCTCAACAAGTCTTTAGTCTAGAGTGGATAATTTGAGTTTGGATCAATTTTCCAGACCCTGATCACCTTTTCACAACTCACCAGCGGTGATCCAGACCGGACCATACAAGGACGTGAATACATCAAGAATGAATGTTAACCATGGATGAGGAGATTTTGGTTTCCTAATATTTACTGATCAATGAAATAGGAGAACTTAGAAAGCAGATAGAAGAGGAACAATTGAACATTGAACAAAGTCTGTTCAACATTCGATGAGTCATGAACATTGAAAGCAGGTTACAGTTCGTAAACAAGTTGAAATTTATTAGCCTAATTATTTATGAGCTTATTTTCGATTCAAGCATCAACCTGGATGCAGGCTCTAAAGAACTTCCAGAATTGACTGATCTTGGCAACAAAACATCGCAGAAGACCTTGAGAGCACGAAAGAACACAGTTGTTCTGCTGAGACCTTTAATCAAGACTATATCATCTGCTTAGCTAAACTATCACTATAACAAATCAAAGTCCAAACAAACAGACCTTCTGCTCGATAATATCATAATACATGTACATCGGCTGTTGTTTAGACATGGAAGCAAACTGAAATATCAGTTCTAACTTGTTTTGAGATCATTGCATTCAACACTAAAGTTCTACGGAAATGCTCCTTAGGCTGATTAATTAATGTGATTATATACTGATTATTTCATCAAATGCATGCAGAGGAAATAGAGATTATTTCTGGAAGGGCTTCTTCTCACTGCTCAAGCAATCAGCATACTGTATACTCTTCTACATTCTCACATATTCTCACATATTTGCCAAAGATACCAGATAATTTCAGCACTGCATTAATGCAATGCATGCAATGTCAAGTGATGTGAAAAATCCAGCAAACGAAGGTAGCGCATACAAACACAGTTCTTGAGAAAAAACTCTCACTGGAAAAATGACATCCACCTTCAAGATATGCATATTATGCAGACCCTGCTGTATCAACTGGCGAAGAAGCATTGTTGGCATATTAGAATAACAAGGCTAAAAATGTAGTAAACACCATTTAAAAAAAGAAAGGTTAGACTATAGGATTAGTCTTATTGCCTCTAAGATCAGAAGCAGTGTGGCCGTGCTGCTCCTTGGTGGTTCAATTCATCAATATAAGCAAATCAACGTGTGTCCAGTTAGACTGGACAATACATGTCCAGTGGACATGTAGACAATACATGTCCAGTGGACATGTATTACATTTGTGCTAGAGCTTACATGTCTGTGTTATATCACGATCTATGTTCATGTCATTATGCTATACTGTTCTGCATTTACATTTACATTAATTAATAGTGTGTGGTCCTATGTTATTCTGCTATTTTTGTGTACTGCTTCATATTCAACTTAACCTTATTTTCATTGTGTTATTGGTGTCTCCTTATCTTGATGGAATTTTGATTCTCCACATTTTCTTATGCAAGAATTAAGTTTGTAAATGAGCCAGCCGAGTTTAAGCGGGTCTTTCAGACTTTTGTCAGCTGACTCATTGACCTGCACTAATATTAAGTTTATAACAATTCCTTGTTGAAGTTTTGTTCTTGTTAATGTCTGTTACTGTTATGTGAATGTTGATGTGACATTGCAAGTCAATAAATGAACAAAATGAAATGAAAAATTTCAATGTTGCATTGCTTCATAATTTAAATTGAAAAATATATATTTATTTGTTAAATGGATATGTTTCGGTGCCATCCTATTACTTCTAATATAAATATTTTAGGCTACACCCTAATTAAGTGGTACTCTGTATATACTGTTCCTTTCGGTAAGACTTTGTATTCTGAGAAGTGTAAGCTTACACTTAGTCAATTTTAGTGTCTTCAAATCAATAAATGAAGAAATAATTGACCAAGATATGAATGAAATCTTAATTGTGAAGTTTGGATTCAGCTCAAAAGTGTCTGGCTGAGAGCCACGTGCTATTCCAGTCGTAAAACAGAAGTTTGATAAAAGAGTTGAGTACATGTAAAACTCCAGAACAGAACGGTTATTATCTTCACTCAGATTGCAGTCTACATGTAATCAATGCTAAATGGCTGATGAACCAATATTACTATTAAACGGCAGTTCTTATTTCAAAACCAGTTTCTCTTATTTTCTAATTATTTCACAGCTCTAGGTCAGCACAGTTAGCGTCAGGAGTGAAGAGGTTTTTTTATTTCTTGGACTTAAATTTTGGAATTGTTTTCAGCTGTGTTCATATCATGATCTGTATATTTTGTCTTTGCATGGCTGCTACTGTTACTACAAATGTTATCAAGAAAGAAAGGGCCAGTTGAGGTTCCGGGGGTACATTTGACCCTTTTGGATTGATGCTTTCACTTGTGCATCAATCAGTTGAAGGTTATTGAGTTTGAACGGATTGCTGTTATTTTGTATCTGGCAAGGAAGTTAAAAGAAAGAATTGGGTTAATTATGATTGGTGAAAGAGCAATGTTGTTTTCAGTTGTAGTGAAAGACCCATAGGGGAAGGGACATGCCAGGGGATGGGGGCATAGCAGGAAGTGAGGTGATTGCAAGTCATGCGATCTAATAGCTCTCTAGGATGTTAACGATTGACCTAAAGCTGGTGTAGTATCAGATAACCCCAAACAAACTGCTACAATACACAGACAGCAGCAGCAGCAGCAGCAGCAGTAGATGCTGATAGTGAAAACATCAGTGATGACGATGACGATGATGATCATTTGTTCTGCTGCAAGGACAGAGATTCAGCGGAAGAACCTCTCTTCTGAAACATTCAGAAGAGTTCAGTCGAATGAGACATTAAAGCCAGAGCTAAGCCAGCTAAGCCAGCTGCATTGGGGATTGATCTGTCGTCTCAAAGACTTCTCATTATAAGCTGCATGAAATATAAATGTAGCTCCGAAAAGATTCAGAGATGACAAATATTTTGAAAAACCTACAAGACTGAAGAATGGCTGAAGAATGGCTGAAGAATGGCTGAAGAATGGCTGAAGAATGGCTGAAGAATGGCTGAAGAATGGCTGAAGAATGGCTGCCTGTGATGGACTAAATTGCTCATTTATAATTAATCAAAATTAAGATGAACTAGCCCAATTATCTGCTTCGTCTGGATACATCGATAATTGTTGATAGAAATATTGATGAGTTCTGTGGAGCATGAATTTAAATGTTTGAGATTCATGTCCACTAAGTGAAATATGCTTCAAAGTGGTTCGAATCTTCGATGTCAGGAATCAAAGGGGAAATAGGCCTACTCCATATACTTTGTTCCGTTTTTTTAAATTATCACAGATCCGAACAATTCGAACAGCGGATTCCGGCTTGCACAAACAGAACCAAAGATATGTTGATCTACCATGTAACTGGTGTCTGCTGCCGTATCTTCTTCAGATATAGGTCCCCTGGCCTATAGACCTACTTCAGTTATGTTTTAAATATATGCCGGAAGTTTAAACATCGATCACATCATTTGTCCAAAGTGTAATTCTATGGTAATTTAATATTCATTAATTTTTTCATGGCGTTATGTAACGTTCAGCTCCCCCCACCCACCCACCCGGTAACATTTCGTCACGTTTTCAATTACCCCACCCACCCTTGAGCGTCACGTAATTATGCAATGACCTCATATACCATTCCGGAGATTAGCCGAGTAGTTTACACTCTGCAATGGTTCCTGAATTTTGAACGTTAAATATAAATTTTTTTGAGGAATCCAGTCGATAAATTTTCGCCAATTCCAAAGAACCTGTTTTCATAAAATTCGGTAGACCTTGGTCTTCCATCTGCAGGGGCAAAAGGGCAAGACTCTGATGGGGTGAACTCGAATCCGTGAAACCCAAATCCCAAAAACTGCGCAAAAGCCCGATATCCCGAAAACTGCTTTGTAGAATGCGTACGAACTCCTGAATTTTTTTCACAGTTTAATCAAATACATGAGAAACTGGCTTTGTTAGCGTTGTTGATAAGACAGATTATTGTCTAAGCATAAGTTCTAGGTTGCGTGTGAGTCACTTTAGACTGTAATCGATTTGAGGATCCGGTCGATATTCGATTCAGGAATTCTGGTTTCGAGGATTAGGGCCGCACCTGATTCTCACACCGACACACTCTCTCATTGGACACATTCTGCTTCGGAATAATAATAATAAAAATAATAATAATAATAATAATAATAACTGGACAGTGATTCGATCACCCTTCTTGGGGCAACCCTCTTCAAGGGACAGGCTTTAGATGCTGCTCTCGAGCAACAGTGTGGGCTCTTAAGTGATGCCATCAAAAACCTACACCGTCTGCCATCTCAAAGCGCCCTTTTACTGTTAAGATCCTCATTTGGTGCCCCTAGGATTAGCTATCTGCTCCGCTGCTCCCCCTGCTCTGACCACTCAACCTTAGAAAGGCTTGACAACATCATGAGAGTTGGCCTCGAAGCCATCGTCAACGTCAAACTGGACAACACCCAATGGCTGCAGGCCACGTTACCCATCAGACATGGCGGTCTGGGCGAGAGGAGGGTTGGATCGCTGGTTTCTTCTGCCTATATGGCATCAGCTGCGACAACCCTTGCACTCCAGTCAGCCATTCTTGACCTCAGCTCAGCGACGTCTGATCCGCATTTGGGTGATATCTTGATGGCTCGTAGGGATACACTTCCATCGTGTGTCGATCCGTTGCCGGCTAAACAGGCAACATGGGACAAGCCAGTAATCGATGTGGACAAATCGGCAGTTTGGGGTAAGAGCACCAACCCAATTGACCGAGCGCGCTTGCTGGCAGTGAGCTCCCCTCACTCCGGCGACTGGTTGACAGCCCTTCCAATCCCATCTTGCGGCCTTTGCCTCAGCAATGAGGCAGTGCGCGTGGCAGTTGGTCTTCGGTTGGGTCTGAGTCTTTGCAGCCCACATCAATGTGGCTGCGGTGCTCTGGTGGGCCCCGATGGCCAACACGGTCTCGCATGTAGAATGGCTTTTGGGCGGTCCCTTCGTCATCACGCCATCAATGATATAGTCTGGCGGGCGTTGCAGAGAGCCGATGTCCCAAGTTGTAAAGAGCCGTCTGGTCTATCTCGCATAGACGGCAAGAGACCTGATGGGGCCACACTGATCCCCTGGGCGGCAGGCAAGCATCTGGCCTGGGACGCCACGGTGGTACACACCTGCGCGGCATCCTATACCGCTCACACAGCAAATGTGGCGGGATCCGCTGCGGAACAAGCCGCCGTACGAAAAATTGAGAAGTACGTGGGGCTGCCATCTTCACACCTCTTTCTTCCCATTGCCCTGGAAACACTGGGCCCCATCAACTCTGCCGGGCTCAGTTTCATCCGCGAGGTTGGCCAACGTCTCTCGGTCATTTCTGGTGAGTCGCGGGAGGTGACATTTTTGTTCCAGCGCCTTTCCATCTGTATCCAGCGCTACAACGCCATAGCATTTCGTGGCACTTTTAATACTGTTGCGGAGGACGAGGCCTGATCTTCTAAACACACAAAAACAGCTCCAAGCATAATTTCTGTAAATCCTGAGGGATCCTAGGTACCTCGGGTAAAAAAAAATAATAATAATAACAACAAGAATAATAATGATAGAGATTTGATTAGATTTACCTTGCAAGGGACACAAACGAGGGCTCCGAAGTACATTCCAGTCGCTTCGTCACCACACACCCGACACAAACTTCCTTCGCTTCTCTTCGATTTCGCCTTCGATTGAAAGGGCGTCGGCTCAAAACAAGACTCGAACGACTGGACGGCATTTCCGAAAGAGATCGATCCTCCATGTTCCCTCAGAATCTGATCGAGCACACGATCGCTTAGATCATCCTGATCCTCATCGATCGGATCGCGATCAGCATCTGGTGACCGCGACACGATACTTTCATCTGTTTCCACCGAACTCGGTCGAACGCCGACTCCCACTCCTCCGCCAACACCACCTCCGCCTCCACCCATCCCGACCATCACTGGCGATGAACACATACTCGCCAGACGATAATCTCCGTCTGGAAAACAGTAAACGAAAGAAAAACAAGAATTCAAAACGCAGCGTACATAGTTTTCGGACTACGAAAGGTCGACGAAAAGTAGTGCACGCGAGTGATGAGCGATATTCTGCGAAGAATGAAGTCAACATAAACAATGATTCACCGATACTCACCAACACCAACACAGCCACCACCGCTAACACTGCTGCCGACGGTGGCGCCGCCTGGCCATTGCAGCTGCAGTGGCTCAACGCAGCAGTGGCTAAATGTCGTCACACAGCAGCTAGCCTAACAAAGGACGGAAGACCGTAGCAGCCACCGTTCACAGCTACTGCAGTGCTCGTAAATGCTAATGTAGACTACACGCGTTTCTAAGTGAAACTGTAAATGTAGGTCGTGAAAAGTTCTCGTGGTCATAAAAAGCTGCTTCAAAGAGAGACCAGATTTCAACTGGAGTAGGCTTATGCCTAACAGTAGGCCTAGACCTAAAGCTTATTTATGATATAAGATTAGACAAATATAGGCTATCGGAAATATCTCAATTCTATACAAATACCACGTCAATATATCAATCAATGAATCTAGGCCTACTAGAAAGATCTTAACCACGTAGACCCCTACCATTTGATCAAATCTAGGCCTAACCCTATTTCATATGACTTTGTCGTTTCAACTCTAAATATCTTAGTCGACCTTGACCTTGAACTGGTTTCTCCCTCTCTCGAATATGTTTGACTAAGCGCCTGCGAGTAGGTCTATGCTAACTCACGCGACTTCGCTTTTTGTGCGCCGTAGAAAGATCGAGACGACGATGAAGCGGCCTATGGTTCAATGTCATTTAACAGTTTAGGACTAGGCCTATACTTTATACTAGTCTTTATATACTTTATAATTTTATACTTTATAATTTTATACTTTAGGCTATAGCCTACCAAACGACGTTTCAACTGATTTCGATAAAAGACGGACAATCAAAGTCCTCCTCCTCCTCCTCCTCTCGGGACCTCGTTTGTTTGCCACCGATTAGAATCGCCCTCCTTTCCTCGTACATACGCTTATCGCTGAACCCGGTCTAGATATTTATAGATAAACGACGAACGTTAGCGTCCGGAAAGGTCGACGGGGACTTGTAAAAAAAAACGCTGTTGGTTCATGCGACCAGAGACAGACAGACAGAGACAAAGCGACAGAGAGACAGACAGAGAGAGAGAGAGAGTTTTATGGCGGCGCCCAATATATCTAATCTCGAACAGTCAGAGCAAACATTCTTGTTCAATATGCGGACCGAGGTACGTCGGCAGAAAAGTAAACGGACCGTCGTCCCACATGACCCCCCTCCTCTACTCCCCACCACCGCCTCACCCACACCCATGCCCACACCATCCAACCATCATCACTCAACGCAAACGCACGCATCCGCGCGCACGCATACAAACACAGCACGGCCAACGTACAACGTCACGTGCTTCTCAGCTGCAGACCACCAGCTTCGCGAAAAATATCATGACTGATAATTATTATAATTTTATTATACATAGTTATAAATGAGCATACGGCAGATGCATACACAGCATATATATATTATAATTATATAGAATTATATGCGTGTGTATATATATATATATATATATATATATATATATAATATTCCATAAATAATTAATGCAGACGTCATGCATCTGTTTTCATCGGCCTAGCCGTCGGCAGCAACGACCTCATCGGCAGCGCCGCCCGCTGTTCCGCTGCCGCCCCTCCGTCGCTCGTGTTTACTATGAACTCCGCCGCACGTGCCGTTCTAATTGCGTCGTCAATTTTTCTCGCGTTGTCGCCCCAAACGATTGAAATGGGTTGGGTGTTGGGGGGCGATGTTGGGGGGGGGGGGGGGCTAACCGTCCGGTCCCGCGGTACATGGTCAACTGAATTTAGGTCATCGATCGACTTTCTTGATCAGCGATTGGCGTCACGCCTCATGTATATTCATAGATCTCTCATGCATAATATTCATTGCATATGCATGATGACGTTGGCTGTTTACTTGTCGCAGCTTTTACGCAGCAGCAGCTGCACTACTGTAACAGTCTACAGCTGCTATCGAAGTCTACCTTCGTCTGCAAAGGTTAAGCCACATATATCGTGGTTATCCTGATGCATGATGCACTTACAAATATTATTTGAACGTTATATGACGCCTTTACAAACCCTACAACTACACTGTGGGGTGGGTGCCGAAGGGTGGTAAACGGAAAAGAGGCAGGCCAAGAAACACCTGGAGACACGCTTTCAGGAAGGACCTGGAGCGGATGGGACTGGGCTGGGACGAGGCGGAGGTGGTGGCTGGCGACCGTGCGGAGTGGCGAGGACTTGTCGACCAATGTTCCGATCGGAACTGGAGGAACTAAGTCTAAGTAAGACACTGTGGGGTCCGGTGGTGTAGTGGGTATGTTCGTTGCCTTGCAGCGGCTTGAGAATTTGAGATGGATTCGAACCTGCAACGCTCCACTGCAGGTTCGAATCCACCTCAAGTCGCCGCGTAGGGACCTTGGGCAAGTCGTTCACTCGCAATTGCTCAGAGCTTCGGCGTGACACTCCGATGCAGTGTCCGCGCTGTAGTCGGGAGCGTCTCTGAGTAGTTAACTTGAAAGGGCGCTATAGCAAGTAGGCATAGCAAAAATACTGTTTGTGTGCATTTGACGCTGCTGTTCGACCCAAAAGGCACGGCGCTAGGTCTACATCAACTTAAGTCGGCAAGCTGCAACACATCATAATAATATAATTTTATTAGTCTATTGTGATGTTCATTGGTGACTGCTATAGCGTCAAATGTATCAACTGATGAAGCTACTCTGACACACAAGTTGCAATCAGGTCAATCTCCTCATATCATTGACCTAGATCCATAGCAATTCTGTCGCAGTATTTCAACTGAAGGTCACTCTGAGGTCATCGAACTCCGCGGACGATGTCACGTGACGTGCGGAAGTTGCAAAAAGTGGAACTGCACTTCACCGAGTGTAAAGATCATTGACCGCGACACATAAAACGACTGTTTGTGCTGCTGCAGTGCTGCTGGTATAGTGGTGGTGGTGCAGTGCTGCTGCTGCTGATGCTGCTGCTGCTGGTAGTGGTGCTGGTAGTGGTGCTGCTGCTGCTGGTAGTGGTGGTGGTGGTAGTGGTGCAGTGCTGCTGCTGCTGCTGCCGGTAGTGGTGGTGGTGGTGGTGCAGTGCTGCTGCTGCTGCTGCTGCTGCTGCAGTGCTGCTGGTAGTGCTGCTGCTGCTGCTGGTAGTGGTGCTGCTGCTGGTAGTGGTGGTGATAGTGGTGGTGATAGTGGTGGTGGTGTTGGACAGGTTGACGACCTCGTTTTTCTTACGACAAATCATCGATAGGTGGCGTTGGTGGGAAAATAATGTTGCAGTGTGTTGTTGTGGACAAAGACAAATAATAATTCTGCATCGATTAAATTGCGTTAGACGATTATGATTGCCTCAGCGTATGTAGATCGTGTAATCACGTGTGATGATGATGATGATGATGATGAACAGTTACGTTACGATGATGTTGTTCTTTTGTTGTGGTGCTCGAGTAGATGCAGGACGATCTGCTGTTGGTGGCTGGAGGAGTATATGTGATGGGAAAGGAGGTGAAGATGATGCGAGTGAGCGTGAAGAGGAGGTGGGATAATAATGGTTAGTGAAGAAGGAAGAGAGAGGATCGGGGTGCATTATAGTATCATGATAGTAGACTGCTTGCTGAGAGAATTCGTTGTCAATAAATGTCAGCGTACACTAAAGAGCAGTTGGAGAATTTCAGAGAGAAGAGACTAGAGTAGACACAGATCTAGAAGTGCGCGTGCGTTCGTGTGTTTTTGAGCATGTGTGTGGTGTGCGTGCGTGTTCGGGTGTGAGTTTTCGTGTGCGTAGAACTGTGTGTGTGCGTGTGCGTGCGTGCGTTTTTCAGACTGAATGTGTTCACTGTTCAGCTGGTGTAGCTCATAATAAACGGCCAACATCTTGCATCGTCTGCATATTTGGCCGCGAAAGTTCGACCACTCAAGCAAGGCGCTTTAATTGTAGGTTAGTTTCAGACTTTCAGTTCAGACTTGATTTGCTCTGTCTTCATCCTTTGAGGTCGCAGTCGCATTGTCGTCAGACCCTAGACTATAGTTAGTAGTCAGGACAATCTACGACATAACTTCGATGAACCCCAACAAAATTGCAAGAAAACGCTTTATGACGACTTTCTGGTCTCTTGGGTCTGGTGATGAACATACTAAAAGTTACAAGAAATCGGACCACGGCAAGTGGTATAATTTTGGCGGGGAAAAAGATGGGAAAAAGATGGCCGCCAATTAGACTAGACTTGGAGTCTGGAAATCATACAGTCAGAAGCAAATCATGTAGCAATGTGCTAACATGCTTTTCTAGACTAATTTGACCCTCCTGAGAACGAAAATCGTGGTTAGCAAGCTTAATTTTTAGCGGTTGCATGAGAAAACAAGATGGCGGCCAAAATGGCGGCCTATAATTGCTTCAAAAGGTTGCATAGTCGGGTCAATCTACAAAATGATCCCCAAAATTGTAAGAATGCGTTTTATGACGATGTTCTGGTCTCTTGGGTCTGGTGATGAACATACTAAAAGTTACAAGAAATCGGACCACGGCAAGTGGTCTACTTTTGGCGGGAAAAAGATGGCCGCCAATTAGACTAGACTTGGAATCTGGAAATGATACTGTTAGAAGTGAATCGTGTAACAATTCGCTAACATACTTTTCTAGACTAATTTGACCCTTCTGAGAACGAAAATCGTGGTTAGCAAGCTTGAATTTGAGCGGTTGCGTGGGAAAACAAAGATGGCGGCCAAAATGGCGGCCTATTGCTTCAAGAGGCTGTAAGTCGGGTATTGTATGTGATATGAACACGATTTTTTAAATTTAAATTAAGATGTTAGGGTTCTATAGGCATGCAATGGAATCAAAGATAAATATGGAGCACTGGAAGAAAACCAAAATGGCGGGGAAAAGTGGCGGCCACAATGTTGAAATTGCTTTAAATGAAGTGATGTATGCAATGGAAATATGAATTCGGACTCCAACTTAGCATTTTTGAGGTCACTGAAAGCAATGGAATCATCTGTGCAAATATGACACTGCAAGAAAACTAAAATGGCAGCAATCGAAACGTTTCGGAGAAGCTCGTCAACGAAACTGTTGGGTTCATGACAAGCGGAAGTGTGTCGGAAATGGATGGATCTACGGTGGTGGAGGAGGCGGAGGAGGAGGCGGAGGAGGAGGCGGAACGGGGTATAAGGTGAATTGAATTCATCCTCCGCAATCCCATCCTCCTCCAAGCAATCCACATCATCATCAGCATCACCTACATCACAGCATGACATCAAATGGTGTGTGTGTGTGTGTGTGTGTGTGTGTGTGTGTGTGTGTGTGTGTGTGTGTGTGTGTGTGTGTGTGTGTGTGTGTGTGTGTGTGTGTGTGTGTGTGTGTGTGTGTGTGTGTGTGTGTGTGTGTGTGTGTGTGTGTGTGTGTGTGTGTGTGTGTGTGTGTGTGTGTGTGTGTGTGTGTGTGTGTGTGTGTGTGTGTGTGTGTGTGTGTGTGTGTGTGTGTGTGTGTGTGTGTGTGTGATCCGTTCAACGAATTCGTTCGTCGTAACCGTTGCATCATCGAAAGATGAAACTTGAAACGTCATGATGCGTCAATTTCTCATAATATTATACGGTCTTACAGCCACTCTTTCTTCTTTTCATCATCTTCTTCTTCTTCTTTCAACTCATCATCCTTTTCATTCCATCCTCTCTTCCTCGTCTTCCTTTTCAACTTGAACCTTTTCATTTTCATTGTTCACTCCTCCTTTGTTCTCTTCCCTTTCTCTAATTTATCTTCCGCCTCCTCCCTTAACCTTCCTCCTCTTCTCTATATTCTTCCTCCTCTACTTCATCATCCAATTTCTGCTTCTACTTTCTTCCTCCTTCACGTCGTCCTGCTCGCTGTCTCCTCTGCCTCTGCCTCGGCCTCTCTCTCTCTTTCTCTATCTGTCTCTGTTTGTCTGTCTGTCCGTCTCTCTCTCTATATATGAAAAATATATAGATATATATAAATTTTATATATATATATATTATATATATATATATGGTGGTATTGATTGGTGGTGTTGGTGGTGTGGCTGGTAGCGAGAGGTGATCATGAAATTACTGGATGACGCAATATCTGTAAATGCGACGTCAGCGGAATTTCTATTTAATTTATATTTCCAAGAAAACAATGTCAGCCAAGCGATGACGTTGATTGAACGACGAGAGACAGACACAGACAGACACAGACAGACAGACAGACGGACGAATAGACGGAAGCAGCCGGACACACACAGACACAGACAGAGACACAGACAGACGGACGAATAGACGGATAAAGCCGGATACAGACAGACACAGACAGACAAACAGACACAGACACACACAGACACACACAGACACACACAGACGGACGAATAGACGGAGGCAGTCGGAACAGACAGACACAGACACAGACAGACAAACAGACACAGACACACACAGACACACACAGACGGACGAATAGACGGAGGCAGTCGGAACAGACAGACACAGACACAGACAGACACAGAAAGACAAACACAGACACACACACACACAGACGGACGAATAGACGACGGCAGTCGGAACAGACAGACACAGACAGACACAGAAAGACAAACACAGACACACACACAGACGGACGAATAGACGGAGGCAGTCGGAACAGACAGACACAGACAGGATGGAGTCTGTAAACCCGTTCGCTGTGAGAAGCCACGTGATGATGTTGCCGTTATTTAATACGAAAACAAAATTGTTAAATTATGATCATGTTGTTGATTCAACAGACAGACAGACAGACAGACAGACAGACAGACAGACAGACAGACAGACAGACAGACAGACAGACAGACAGACAGACAGACAGACAGACAGACAGACAGACAGACAGACAGACAGACAGACAGACAGACAGACAGACAGACAGACAGACAGACAGACAGACAGACAGACAGACAGACAGACAGACAGACAGACAGACAGACAGACAGACAGACAGACAGACAGACAGACAGACAGACAGACAGACAGACAGACAGACAGACAGACAGACAGACAGACAGACAGACAGACAGACAGACAGACAGACAGACAGACAGACAGACAGACAGACAGACAGACAGACAGACAGACAGACAGACAGACAGACAGACAGACAGACAGACAGACAGACAGACAGACAGACAGACAGACAGACAGACAGACAGACAGACAGACAGACAGACAGACAGACAGACAGACAGACAGACAGACAGACAAAGACAGACAGACAAAAACAGACAGACTGATAAAAATATATACAAACAGCTATAGTCTATAGAGAGACAGACAGAGACAGACAGACAGACAGACAGACAGACAAACACACAGACAGACAGACAGACAGACAAACACACAGACAGACAAACACACAGACAGACAACAGTCGAGAGAATACAAATCGCTATTTCCGTCGTTAAATAATGTCTTTGCAAATAATTATTTAACTGATCACTTTCACTGTCCTTCAGCAAATCAGTTCAGCGAAGAAAATTAACTGATCTCAACTTTATATTCGTTCAGCATCAAAATTTAATAAGCATAGACTAGTCACTAAAGAGCAAGTAGAATCAAAACTTCTAAGAAGAAAGATGAATGTCATATTATTATTATTGCTAACTTTATGGGTGCGGTATTCGCGGACTATTATAATTATAGGCCTATAAGGTTAGTTCCCTCCTTCACTTGCGTAGTATAAAATATTGTTGGTTGGTTGAGTGGTGAATCGGTGGCCGATGCAATATTAGGCCTATTTTTATTATACGTCTGAGATGTCGGAGAGATCATAATTATTATGAAGAGCGATACAACAATATTTTATAATTTCTTCACATGCGCTGACACGAGACATGTGCACATCGTGCATTGTGTTTGTGCACATGTCTTCGTTAAGACTAACATTCTTTCTGGTCATTGATACAAGATAACGATGACAATTTCTATGGCGCCGTAACGCAGCCATGCCGCTACAAGGGCGCCTACAAGAAGCGTCATGTGCTTGTCAAGTTGTCATACACTCTTGCTATCAGCGGCGCCGCCAGGATTTTATTTCTGTACGCACAACTTGCACAAAATAATTGAAGCGAATAGCGATCGATACGAGCTTATATTCAGAGGCGGATCCAGGATTTCTGGTTAGGGGGGCGTAAATACTTGGGCCTACCAATCCAATCCCATATATATATACATATACAGTGCTTAAAGTGCAAAAAAGTGCCAGGACGCTGTATTGTAGGCCTCATTGGTCGTCAGTGGCGGCGCCGAAGGCGGGAAGTTGCGAGTGCCGAAGGCACGAAGCCCATCCCGACTAGGGGGTCTGGGGGAGCGTCGTAAGCTCCCCCAGCGGGGTCTGGGGCGGAACCCCAGCGACCAGCGCATTTTTGGCTGTTTCGACCTTAAATGGAGCCATTTTAAGCTAAATGGAGCCATTTTAAGCTCCTGTTTGCCAGCTATTTGTGAACGACAAAGTCGCGAAATTTTTAAGAATAAGTCGTTTTTCAGTGTCGCAAGCTACCAGGATAACAATAAAAATCAAAATGTTATTGTAAAAGAGAAAGGTTTTGTCTTTACAGTAAGCTCCCCCAGCGGGGTCTGGGGGTGGAGACCCAGCGACCAGCGCATTTTTGGCTGTGTCGACCTCAAATGGAGCCATTTTTAGGCAGTCATGTTGAACCTATATAATATATCTTTCTTTGGGCGCATAACGTATAGGTAGGATATAGGATTCTCTTGTGGTAATATGGAAATTCAAACTGTCACCCAATAAATTTAGACCATGTGACAATTATATAAAAGTTTGCGCCCCTAGACAAATTCCTGCGGACGCTCATGCTAAAGGCTTCAAATTATTACCCCCTCCTAAACATTACCCCCTCTGCAAACTGTAATTTGCATCAATCGTCGCATTTATTGGACTAAAAATATCAGAAAAATAATCCCGCTTCTTGTTTTGGTCTGAAGATTTTCATCCGTTATAACACTTCGTGGTTTGGTTTGTTATAAATATTTTCATCTGTAACTAAAATACTAAATCGCCGCTGAAGTTACATGGAGAAATGGCTTCGAGGCTATTATTTTTCCGAGTAAAATATTGATAACAAACCACACTGGGATGACGGATAAATCTATGCAAATCTAGTGTCCGGGGGTAATCTGAAACCGGTTACGGTACAAGTTGCCGGGGGTGATGTTTAGGAGGTGCAATTTGATACCTTTAGATCGGCATATTGCTTTGCTATCGTCGCCTTGAAGCCGGAATTTTCCAGGTTCGAATCCACCTCGCCGCGTAAGGACCTTGGGCAAGTCCTTCACTCACAATTGCTCAACGCTTCGGTCGGCGTAGAGAGCTTGAAGGGGCGCTATAACCAGTGGCGGATCCAGAACTCTTCCAGGGGGGGGGGGCAAAAATCTTAGAACCTGGGATGATGGGACACTAGGGACAGGTTAAACAAATTTCGAAATTTGGTTTTTGGTCGAAAATAAATAGGGATCAGTCTTTGGCTGAAGTACTTTCATCCTCCAAAAAGGTTGATGAGGGTTTTTTTTAGTCATCTGCCAAATTTTTTGGGAGAAAATCTTACCATTTCATCCGCCAAAAAGTTTATGACCTTTTTTTTACTCCTCCACTTGAAAACCGACTGGGGGGGCACGTCCCCTGCCATTTTCCGAATGGGGGGGGGGGCAATAAGCCATTACACCCATATGCATATTGTTAATTTCATACCAAATGGGGGGCCACGTCCCATGGCAGTTTTAAATGGGGGCCATGGCCGGATTGCCCCCCTGGATCCGCCCCTGGCTATAAAAAGTGCACAAAAAAACACATACAAACAAAAATTAAATTAAAAAAAAAGTTTTAACGGTTTTACATCGAGGAATCCCAGGATCCATAGACCTCTAGGGCCTAGGCGGCTATAAGACGCTCAATGCCAAGATCATGCAGATGGCTCTCTATTAGAGTGTAAGCAAGTAAGGAAGTAAGTATATTCTATAGATTATAAAATTTCAATAGAATTTCATCGCTTATAATAAATTTACAATTTGTGGGGAAAAAATTTTTTTGCCTTTCCGCGCTGTACGCACTTGCGTAAGTGCGTACGCCTAACGGCGCCCCTGCTTGCTATACATTGTGAGGGACTTAACATACATGTATAGGCCTACATGACATTGTATAGCCAATGACGTTGCACTAAATAATGGTCTGACCTGCAAATGACGTTTCAATGTGAAGTGACGTCGAAGGTGGAAACGAACGATGACAATCGAATATTCCATTGGACGTAGCAACGGTTGCCACTGGCAACGCCTTGTCACCGGTCAATCTAGCGCCGTAACTAGCGATCGAATTCATGTTTCTATGTTGACCGCTAATTATCTACAACTTAATAATAATCATTAGATCTCATTAGATCTCATTAGATGTCGTATAGATCTCATTAGATCTCATTAGATCAGCTGTTGTTAAATGCGATGTTGTTATATTTCAGAAACGTTTAACTCCACTATTATAGTCATCATGACATTGTGGTTGAACAACGATGTTATTAGCGATGTCAAAGATAGGCTACTAACAGCGAACGACCTTTAGAGAAGTTTCTTTTCTTTCTTTTCTTGTCGCACAAACAACTTTAACTGCGATAAACAAAATGATACTTTGAAGAACGAAGTCGCAGCTTTTGTTTACTCTAAACAATCTCTTCTGATCGTTCGCGATTGTTATGTCCAAAGTCCGTTCAACAGAAGCAGAATGAAAAAGAAGCACAGCATGTACATGTACAGCGTGTACTATGTTGAGCAAGGACGATTACCGAATTCACTTGGTCGCAATTAAACGCACGTACACAATACTGCTGTAGACTGATGATGCCTCGTCTGCTTGACTACAGTTGCATGGACTGCAACCATCGAAATAGGAAGAGAGAGAGAGAGACACACACACAGAGAGACAGAGAGGGGGAGACAGAGAGGGAGGGAGACAGAGAGGGAGGGAGCCAGATCGGCCTCTGTTACGTGGTCCACATGTTTCGTGAACTATGTCGGCGGCGATGGCGGTGGCGGTTGCGTGCGGCTGTAGGCCTATAGTATGCCACTCTCAACAAGTGGGACTGTTCCGCCTGGTACAGCTTTCTCTGCCTATCTATCTGTCTGCCTATCTGCCTGTCTGACTACGTGTATGTCTCTCTCGCCTTTCGAATGGCTCGCATGGCCTATGGAGCCTGTGTTCTGAGCTGCGCTGGTATACCACACATCCTGGTAGTCTTACTATCTACACACAGCTGTACGTATATGCATAAGGGCCAACCCTGTGCTTCTGTTTCTTTTCTCGCGTGTCTGTGTTTGTCTGTGTATCTGTCTGTGTCTGTGTGTCTTCTTTTGTTGGTGGGCATTATTTTATCACATAGGGCATAGGCCAATGAGGCCCAAAGGTATCTTGCATTAGTTGCTTTAGATGGTTGGCAGGGGCGGAAACCTGGTCCGAACTTTGGGGGGGACGGACGAGCGGCTGAAAGACGATCGCTGAAGCGCGAAGCACCGAGTTGGGAGGGGTGAATTAAGGTTGTTTTTAATATTCACACCTAATTGTAGCATTTTAGCTGTCGTCAAAAATGAAAAATGATCCATTTTCTTAGTCCCAATAGAAGTAGTTCAAACTGTAATTTGTTATTGAACACGATCGGAGTGCAGATTGTATTAGACACCTTTTTAATGCAGATATCACAAATTTATATAATGATGGAATGTGCTAAATTTCGCAAAACAGTTTTGCAAAAAAACTATCTATGCATTTAACATAGACACCTCTGTAATGCAATCAATCAAAAATATATATAAGAAAATCATACTATGTAGTGCATATTACTCAAATTCATGACTAAAATATTTGCGTTAATTTATTACATGCAAATTATGTTTATTAGAAAGACTAAAAAGAAAACACTGATAGGAATGAAAATCTACTCTTGTCTATAATTATTATATACATACTATCAGAGCATATCAAAAGAATTCCGTTACAGAACTGCATGACTTTTTCTCAGCCTTTTGATCTACCCTGGTAAATAACTGCCAACCAGATGACAATGACTTTTTCAAAACTATTTTTTGCTGCGAGGATGTGATTTTACAATTGTCTAAGACCATTATAACTGCCATTTTATTTAAAATCAACACTTCTATGTGAACTTGCACGTTTAAAAGCCCTGCCAACTCTCATTATGCATAGATTAAATCCGTTCAAGAGACCAAATCGTGGACGGAGTTTGGTTTACATTTTTGGGGGCTAAAAAAACTTAAAGTTTGGATATGAGGCGGAGACTTGGTCCAGATTGAGCGGCGCCGGAATTTTTTTCTCGAATCAAAAGTTAATGAGCCTTTTTAGTCATCGAGTTTAATTTAAATCTAATAAAAACCATACTATCTTGCGTAAACACCTTTTTTAGTCAAGTAGTTTATTTGAAATATCATAAAACCATACTAATTACCGTAAACACCTTTTTTAGTCATTGAGTTTAATTGAAATCTCATAAGACCATAATATTTCCGTAAACACCTTTTTTAGTCATCGAAATTTGTTAAATTCTCATAAAAACCATACTATTTTGCGTAAACATATTTTTTGGGAGTTTAATTTAAATCTCACAAAACCATATTATTTTTCAGACAAAAAGTGTGTCGACCTTTTCTTGGTCATAGAGTTGAAATCTCGTAAAAACCATTCTTTTTCCTTACACACGTCGAGTTTAATAGAAATCTCATGAAACCATACTAACTTTCCGGACACACCCGTTTTAGTCAACGACTTTAATTGAAGTTTCACAACAACCATGCAATTTTTCCTGGATAAAAAAGCGTTAATCATCGGATTCAAGTTTCGCTCGTGAAAATTTCTTGGGGGCTAACCCCGGAAACTATACCATTTTCTTTGTGACAGACCTGAATCTGGGTCTTCTTGAGGGGTTTGAGCCCCCTAGCCCGTTATAAACTCCGCCCATGGACCCAATGATGTTCTATGTCCCACTGTTCGTTTTCCAGAGGAACAATAAACAAAATACTTACTTACTTACTTATTTACGTATTAACTTTTCCTTTTACTTCTGATGTTGAACATGACGCTGATTTGAGCCTGAAGAGAAGCTGAATTGAATTTAGCAGAAACCCGACATGTGACGTTGTGAGTTTGTGACGTTGGGTGTTTTCAGGTCTTTATAATAATTGGAAACGAGTTAAAAGAGGTGTCTTATCTATACAGTATAATGTTCGCAAACTATCCAATGTGGGACTTAATAACTTTTGGTTAGTGCCTGGATTGCTCTGGAGTTCATAACTTTATAAATATTTACTTCATCTGCTAAACTTTTTCTCTAGTTCCCTACTGAAGATTGTGTACATGTCCTAACGCTTGAACATTGGGGGGGACAAATGCATGGGCCGTCCCCCCCAACGTCTTCTTTGGGGGGGACCGTCCCCCCCTGTCCCCCCCTAGGTTTCCGCCCCTGATGGTTGGAGATCTAAGGATCGCCTACGGTTGATCTTGGTAGGAGGAGGAGGAAAAGGAGGAGGAGGAGGAGGAGGAGGTGGTGGAACTTGGAAGGAAGCGAGAAAGGGAAAAGAAATAAGAGGACGAAGACTAAGAGGAAGAAGAAGCAAGGAAGAGGTAAAGGACGGAGGAGGAAAGGAAGAAGAGGCGGAGGACAAGGAAGAGGAGAAGGAAGAGGAATAGGATGAGGAGGAAGAAGAGGATGAATAAGAAGAGGAATAAGAATGAATTGCGGCGGCGGAGGAGGAAGAGGAAATGGAGGAAGATGAAGCGGATGAAAAGTTTGCACTTTTAAAATTATTGCATTTGAGACTTGAGTGAAATATGAATCCTGAGAAGAGACGGACTTCTGTAGTTCCTTAAAAACAATCGAAGTGGAGCAGATAATTAGCAGATAAGAACAACTTTCTGTGTTGGTCCACTGTACAACAATACTATTGTTATTATAGACGTTGATCGTGTGCAATAGAACGTTGCTAGGACACGTGGTCAGAGGAAAATCAATCCATTGAAAGTCTCTGTCCATGTCCCTGTCTCTATCACTGTCACTGTATATGTCTCTGTCCATGTATATGTCTCTGTCCATGTTTCTGTCTCTGCCTCTGTCTCTGCACCCGTCTCTGTCTCTGTCACTGTCTCTGTCACTGTATCTGTCACTGTCACTGTCTCTGTCTCTGTCCCATTCACCTGATAACAAAATTAAGTCAGACGAAAAGAGAGTGAGAGGCGGATACTGGAACCGAGAGAGAGATAGACACACAGAGAGACAGAGAGACTGAGAGGCACAGAAATACAGACACAGCGAAGGGCAGCCAGATTGGCAGACAACAGAGACAGTGATAGAAGGAGTGACACACAGACAGAGACAGGCGTGCAGAGACTGGCAGACAGGCAGACAGACAGACAGACAGACAGGCAGACGCAGAGAGGTGAAGGTAGCAGCCGAACAGGCGAAGACATTGTTCGGCAGTCGGCACGTGCGGCAACTTGTGCGAATGTTTGTCGGATATCGATGAAGAGGAGGAGGAGGAGGAGGAGGAGGAGGAAGAGGAGGACGAGAAGGACGAGAAGGAGGAGAGGAGGAGGACGAGAAGGAGGAAGAGGAGGACGAGGAGGAGGACGAGAAGAAGGAGGAGGAGAGGAGGAAGAGAAAGAGGAGGAGGAAGAGGAGGAGGAGAGGAGGAGGAGCAGAAGGAGGAGGAGTAGAGGAAGCGAAGGAGGAGGAGGAGAGGAGGAGGAGAGTTGGGTCGTGGTCCTAGGCGTAGATATCGATCGGACCAAAGTATAACGACACAACACACGCAACTGCCAACGACCATGACCTAGATGACCCACGTGACCTATAGATGACCCACGTGACCCATCGACCCTCCTCCCCTCCCTCCCTCCACCGACGACTGTACGACATGTCTTTTCATACAGTGCCATGTTGTATACATAATTGTATACATAATTGTATACATAATTGTATACATAATTGCATACATAATTGTATACGTAATTGTATACATAATTGTATACATAATTGTATACGTAATTGTATACGTAATTGTATACATAAATGTATACATAATTGCATACATAATTGCATACGTAACTGTATACATGTATACATTGTATAGCCTTGTATAGCCTAGGTCTGTGACACATCACATACAGTTCGATAGCAGCATGATGTCACGTGATGAAGAAAACGGAGGATTGGACGATGA
>OX243811.1:67893584-67901931 GCA_945859605.1 Lumbricus rubellus | reverse complement strand
AAATGGGAGGACAATGAAGAGATGGAGGACAATGAAGAGATGGAAGACAATGAAGAGATGGAGGACAATGAAGATATGGAGGACAATGAAGATATGGAGGACAATGAAGATATGGAGGACAATGAAGATATGGAGGACAATGAAGATATGGATCACAATGAAGATGTGGAGGACAATGAAGAAATGGAGGACAATGAAGAGATGGAGGACAATGAAGAGATGGAAGACAATGAAGAGATGGAGGACAATGAAGAGAGTTTGCGCATCGACGAATGCATGGAGCGATGCGATAAGCAGATATGCAAATTATGTCATGCATTGGTTCAGCAGTCAGCCATAGGAACGATGGATGGATTGTCAATGACGCCCTAGTGAAGGGAAGGACAGAGTCTAAGGTCAATCCTAAAAATAATGACACAAAGTTACCGCTGTAAAAAAAGAATTGCTGACATTCAACTGGCATTGTCATCGAATAAGATCAGTTGTTATCTTGCTTTGCTGCCTCTCGTCTAAGTTGTCTTCTTCACTGTTCACTGTTCAGCTGCAGCTGTTATTCATTGTACAACGATCTTCGAAGCGTTTTCGTTGTGGTCGCTCGAAGTCTCGAACTGTCTGCAATAATAACAACAATCATAGCCTCATAGGTTGCCTATTATAATACATGTAGACCTGACCATCTTAAGACAATGTCGCCCGAGTCTTACGCTGCCTATTAGGCTCTGTGGCAGCCTAATTAGGCCTATATAGGCCTATTTCGAAAGCGCTTGAAATGCATTTTCATCGATCCTGGATTTCTAGGGAAATATTGGCGCTAACGAGTCTTCGTGGAAGAGGCGCTATATAAATATGTGATCACGATAATTTTCCAGCTGAGGACCACTTTCCGGTTCTTCGTCTGAGTTCCTAGTATTTGGCGACATCGTTGTTTTTTAGTATCGTTTTCGTTGTTTAAACCCTTCTTGTTTTTCTACTCGACATTATTACGGTTCCATGTACTGTTGACATTCACCGCGTTTTTGACCATTTATATCTCTCACACCCCTTGCTAATTCATTCATTCGCCTCACTCCTCGTCCTCCTCTTTTCCAGGTAAATCATCCACCGCTGGTTGCTCCCCAACCGACCCCCCCCCCATCCTATCCCTACATCGGTTGTAAACACGGCCCCGGCCGCCAGTCGGCGCCACTGGTCGACGTCAGTTCCGGAGAATCGGTTGACTAATGCTATTTATAGCGGAGGCGCATTTTACGATTTTTCTGGCTAAGCCTCGGTTTAGGCAGTAAGCCCCGCCCACTAGCCCAGCAGGCGACCAATGAGAGGAGACAAGATGGCGACGCACTCCGTAACCTGTTAAATAAGAGATGGCGAAGTCATGTCGACTCGTTGTTTGTTTGCATTCGAAAACGTCGTCGGACTGTTGGAAAGAGAAAAGAAAAAGAGAAAAGTGGAAAAATCGTAGGGTGGCAAAGAAAACGATCGCTTGAATTAGGTGATCGATCTTCTGCTGTCGGGGATTTTTTGGTGAGTAGCAAATTGGTTTTTCGATCCATCGATTCTTTTATTCCTCGGTTATTGATTTTGCGGCCGATCGTATCGATCTTTTGGCGCCTGTACCCTGTTTGGAACGAAAGTCTTGACCCCCCCCCCCCGGAGGGAACGAACCAACTCTGGCAGTTTTATAACCAGTTTCTGGGAGGAAAGAAAGTTAGGAAACTCTCCTTTGGGAGACAGATGTTCCCCCGTTGTGCCGTTTACAAACGAATTGACTTAACCATGCGATGTGCTGTGCATATGATTATTATTATGTGCATATGATTATTATTATGTCAGCCCTTGTATTGACAGAATGACAGGTCGGCAGACAGGCACAGCCATATAGATGAAGACATAGACACATACATACACGCAGACAGACGGAAGGACGGACACAGACATATAGATGAAGACATACACACAATGTAACACATACATACACGCAGACAGACGGAAGGACGGACACAGACATATACAGAAACACATAGACGGCTTTATATGTTGCTCGATTGAGTGATGACTTCCGAATGGTGCAGCTGTTGTTTTGGTTAAATCGAGAGTTGAAACTGGTGCAACAGCAACAACAACAACAACAATAACAACGCCTTGATGCACTAGGTTCAACTTTGACTCCTTTCCATCCAGGTCATGACCTCTGTGTATTCACCAGTTCGTGCAATCTGCTCGGCGCCTGTCTCTTGTGTTGCTGTCCACTTCAAAGTTCTTATCTCGACCAATAGAATGCAGATGCTGTCTGTCTGAGCAACGAAACAATCTTCTGTTTCTGCTTGTGCAGATAACTATCCACAGCCCTTCTTATCTTATCTTTTCTGACAATTTATAAAGCGCCTCTTGCAGCAAGAGCCTTTCAGAAGCGCTCCCAGTGCGTTCAACTCCGAGAAAAAAGGCAAGTTTTTAGACGAGAGAAAGATGAGGATACACTACCAGATAGGATGGCAGAGCGAACTGATGGGGGAAGCCTATTCCATAGGGAGGGACCAATGCAGGCAAATGATCTAGATTGGGCCATGGCGGTCCTGACTCGCGGGACAAAGAGGTCAAGCCGATCAGAGGACCTAAGAGGACGCAGCGAAGTGGCAGAAAGGGGGCGAAGTATCTGATCACACAGATACTTCGGAGCAAGACCCATTTGAGACTTGATGACCAAAATTAGGACCTTAAATTGTATACGGGTCGAGAGTGGAAGCCAGTGAAGTTGTTCAGACATGAATGAAGAAATGTGGGAGAATCGAGGAAGGCGGGCAATGAGCCTAGCAGCAGCATTAAGTACAGATTGCAGAGGAGCTAGGCGAACCTTAGGTAGACCAATAAGAACAGAATTACAATAGTCAATCCGAGAACATACAAAAGCATGAACAATTGAGGTAAAGATCGAAGATGTGACAGATTTGCGAATAGCCCTGAGACGCCTTAGCTGGAAGTAGGAAGAGCGGGTAAGATTGGCAATGTGCTCAGTGAAGGTAAGAGAACTATCTAGGGCAGTGGTTCCCAACCTTTTTGACCTTAGGGCCACTTTTTCTAAGTTGAAGGACAAGAGGGCCACTTTTTCTTAGTTAAAGGACATTAAGGGGCCACAATGCTAAAATTTAATTAACTAAAAGCATATAAAATTGTTCTAATTGATTCAAAATAGAATCTGTGATGTTATTTATAGAGTTAAAAATAAAATAATTTCTTATAGACAATAATTATGTGTTCTATTTCGTCAAAATTGTCAATTTTTCATATATTTTTGTTAATACTTTGAGAAACGAGGGCCATTTTTGAGACCTGGCGGGCCATTTCTTGAGGTCTGGCGGGCCACTTTTGGCCCGCGGGCCACGGGTTGGGAACCGCTGATCTAGGGTGACACCTAGGTCACGAACACTGGAGGAGAAGTTGAAGTGAGGAAAAGTTTGAGTGAGCAGTGTGTAGTCAAGTTTTTGAAGCTGTTGAGGAGTGCCAAACCAAATCAACTGGGTTTTGGAAGAGTTCAAAGAAAGACAATTAGACGACATCCACAGATGAAGATCTTGTGATAGAGCATCAATTCGACTTGCAAGAAGGAGTTGAGCAGAAGAGGGTCGATGGACATAGGCTTGGACATCGTCAGCGAAAAGGTGGCCAGTTGCAGAGTGGCCAGGAAAAAGAGAGGTAATGCCAGCCGTGTAAAGGATGAAAAGGAGTGGGCCTAGGACAGAACCCTGAGGAACACCCAAGACAACAGGGACCCTCTGAGTCCTAGAGTCACCAGAGATGATCATTTGGGTGCGATCAGACAGGTAGGACCGAAACCAAAGGAGAGGAGAACCCTTGAGTCCGCACGCAGGAGATTTCAAGTCGTTGCAAGAGAATCTCATGATCAACCATGTCAAAGGCTGCAGAGACGTCGAAGAGAGCCAAAAGAGTGACTTGAGACTTGTCAACAGCAGAGTAAATATCAGAAAGCTACGTGGCTGGACTGCTATACATGTAGAGGAAGGAGTAAGAGTAGATGAGTAGAACGCTTATATTTCTATGTAGTGCCAGTAAAGTCAGTTTGAAGCGTGATGAAAAGAGGAGGGCGACATCAACGACCATGGTAACTAGAAGATGATGTTAAGTGCTGGAATTTGTCCATGGTAACTAGAAGATGATGTTAAGTGCTAGAATTTGACCATGGTAACTAGAAGATGATGTTAAGTGCTGGAATTTGACCATGGTAACTAGAAGATGATGTTAAGTGCTGGAATTTGACCATGGTAACTATCTATGATGTTAAGTGCTGGAATTTGACCATGGTGCCTGAAGCGAACCAACCAGAGGCAGCCATATGTATAATTATGAAGAAGTTTTGTCACTGCATCGTGTTCTTGAGGCTCAACATGTATTTGTGTAGCAAACTTTGAAAATGTTCTTTTCTCCTGTGGAGTGGGGAAAGGGATAGCACACCATACTTTCCTCCATAAATCATTGGCCACTGCATTCATCATAGATCTACACTTGCCACCTCTTCATGTCACGTCAAGTATTTGCTTTGCACGAGAGGAGGACGGCCTTCCATGAGCTGCCTACTCTTAAACTTAGGCTGCTTGCAAAGTAGCTTTGCAATCAAAGTATCTTTTGATATTTTTTAGTTGTGCATGTGTGAAATTGTGTTACTCTGTAATCTGCTCTTGTTTTATTTTGTGTGAAGGTATTTATATGATCACTGCATGCATTGTAAAGCTTGTGTACTAATAAAGACCACTTACTTACTTATTAGTTTGTGTGTGCACTTGTTATCGTTAAGGTTATGGTTAGAAGATGATTAACAAGTGCACATACAAACAAATATTTACTTAACCTGCCCACCACCACTAAGTGCATCATACACAGCCCTTGTGTTGTGTTCCGTCTGTCCATGATCAGAGAACTGTTGTTTGTTGTTTGTGGGTGAATTCAGAGTGGAACTTAATAATTGAGCTGCCTTTGTGTATATATAATACCCTAGTTAAGAGTATAATTATGAGTTTCAGCCTTAATTTCCACTAATTAAGATGCTTGTTGGGTTGAAACCAATGTCTCAACACTCAATGTATCTATGCCTAGCAATCAACCAATCAATCAATTAACTAATCAGTCGGTCAGTGAATCAAAATCACTTGATATAGCCAGATATTCCCGTATATTGCTTAGGCCTAAAAAAATGTTGTGTTTCCGGTAACAGAGCTAAAAAAAATTGGGTAGGTAGGTCGGAATTTTTTTTTATTTTGTAAAATATTTTTATGCAGTGACTATCCGAAAAAGTATACCCCACTAGTCTTTTTTGCACGCTGAAACAAAGTACGTGTTCTAAGCAAGTATAAACTGCCTATTTCCCGACTGTCTGCACCTAAAACTGCTCTAGAAACAGTCCTATTAATTTCATTTTGTTGACGTCTCTTATGTTATGTCAATACAAATGTTAAAAAATTATTTGTTGAAAAAAAAATTTGAAAAAATGTAAAAAATTTTTACAAAAATATTTGGGTCGCGGCCGTAAAAATGGGTCGGTCGCGTTACCGGAAACACAACAAATTTTTTTACGCCTTAGAGGTATTCCTGATTCCTAGTCCAATCACCATGGCTGAAGTGAATAGCTTTCAGAGAGACTTTGTGGAATATTGAGATGAAGAAGAGTTGTTGGGCAGAAGACATTGAACAGTCTTCAAGTCGAGGAGACTGAAGAGGTGCATGCCAGAGACTCTGCATGCCTGATGTTGCATTGCAGCAGAAGAGATAGTGTACAATAGGAGGAGAGAGAGAGTAGGTCAGCGCATACACAACAGAGTGTGATTGGTCGGCAGCCACTGTTCACCGAAATAGGCGAAATAGTCGCGTTGGTGTTGCAGTCACCAGCAGTGCTGCAGGGCATTTGGTCGTGGTGGTGGTGGGCATATAGTGGGATCCTTGACCCACCAATCAGTCCTATGAGGTGGTGTGTTTGTGGAAACAGGGCAATATGTCAACCCTCCCCCTACTCTCACTGCCCGAGGTTATATCTACATCTGGTAAACAATGAGCAACGAAATATTATGATGACAGCTTTCGTCCTTTTGCCGAAAGTTTTGCGCTCTTCAATTGACAGAGAAAGGGGGAGAGAGAAACGCAGAGACAGACTGACTGGCTGGCTGGCTGGCTGGCTGGCTGACTGACTGACTGACTGGCTGACTGACTGGCTGGCTGGCTTAGGTGAGGATAAATTGAAGGTATAGTGTGATGCCAGAAAAGTTTACAGCTAAGTTCATCAGGTGCAAAGCAAAGAGACCTCTCTAACAGAGAGAGAGACAGAGGCATAGAGACAGATAGACGTACAAAGACACACAGACATACAAAGACAGACTGACAGGTAAAGACGAGCAGATTAGTTGGCTTTTGATGTCTCATGTTTTGGCATCTGATTGATTTCGTTGATTAGAAGAGATGGAGGAAAAGGAGGAGGAGGGGAAGGAGGAGGAGGGGTGAATTCTCTGGCAATGCTGCTCTATGATATATATATATATATATATATATATATATATATATAATTATGTAGGAAATGTTCTTTCCTATCCAATCTTCTTATTTTTCTTCTTCATTCCGACCAACAACAGCAGAGTCGTTCGTTCGTTCGTTCTTTCGTTCGTTCGTTCTTTCGTTCGTTCGTTCGTTTGTTCGTTCGTTCGTGTTCCACTGTTGTTAACAACTTCAAAGTCAAATTCTTTCTTCTGCATTCATGACTTCTAAGTAAATAGTCAGTCCTTCTATCTCTGTCTAACCCTGTCTGCCTGTCTCTGTCTCTCTCTCTATCTCTCTCTCTGTCTGTCTCTCTCTGTCTGTCTCTCCCTATCTCTCTCTTTCTCTCTCTGCGTTTCTCTTTCCCCCCTTTCTCTGTCATTTTAAGAGCGCAAAAGGACGAAAGCTGTCATAATATTTCGTTGCTATTGACGGATGCTTTTCTTGTTTATATGCTTTTGTCACGAAAACTGTACTCGATGAACTCTTAGTCACACACGGCCGCGCACACAAGCGCACGTACTCACACACAGCGGAGGCACGGACGAACGAAGGGGAAAGGAGGGGGAAGTGAGGGGGAGAGAGGGTGTCGGTTAGTTAGTTGTACGCGTGGCAATGATCTGATTTGCAATCAATAAGTGGAAAACCCGATCAATAAATAACGACCCAATTGACGCAGCAGCGTGTGTGTGTGCGTGTGTGTGTATGTGTGTGTGTGTGTAGGTGTGCGTGCGCGTGTGTGTATGCATGTGTGTGTGTGTGTGTGTGGCGTTGGATTGGGAGGCGATGGGAAATGGAAATCAGTTGACATGGTGAGGGGAGGAGGAGGAGGAAGGGATTTCCCAACTGGAAGAGGAAAGGGAAGGGGGGGCAGTCGGTCGGTGGTGGACATTTGCATGAGGTTGATATCGGATCAGATGACCTTGGGATGACCCGTCCTTCTCCTCAGGACTCGTTTTAAAGCCAGGTGGAAGAGGAGGAGGAGCAGGAGGAGGAGGAGGAGGAGAAGAAGAAGAAGGAGGAGGAGGAGGAGCGGGAGGAGGAGCGGGAGAAGGAGGAGGAGGAGGAGAAGGAGGAGAAGGAAAAGAAGAAGCGTGTCTAAGCTTATCCATATAGGCCTACACCACACTAAACACACATCACGGTCGCACCGCTTCAACAATTCATACCCCTCTCTCCTATGATCCCCCCCCGCCTTCCAGATATCGTAATCGTTATCTACAAACTTCTAAAGCGCCGCTCGAAAGCCAAGCGCACTGCATCGGCTTATTATTGACCAGCCAGATGAACTGTTGTCCAATAATAAATGACAAATAATAATTGTCAATAATGAGTTGTTCGATGATTGAGACATGTGTGAATTCGGTTTCCATAGAAACGGAGGCTCAGAGGGGTTGAGAGGATATCTGGTATAAAGGCAGACTGTGTTGAGAATCGCAAGATGAGATGGCGGATCAGAGTATATAAGATATCTTGAAGAAGAAGAAGGAGGAGAGGCGAGTTTCGAATGTAAAACCCGATAGGTGATGGATAGATGGATAGAAGAGTGTGAGGAATGCGATGACCAGTCGGTGATAGATATCATGTGATATCATGTCTAATGCTGTGGCAATGATGATGATGATGATGATGATGACGACGATGATGATGATGATGATGATGATGGAGGAGGAGGAGGAGGAGGAGGAGGAGGAGGAGGAGGAACCGAAAACGGGCAAAACGTCGTCTTCTGCAACACTTTATCTGCCTCCTCTGTCTCTCTGTTTGTTTGTCTGTATGTCTGTCTCTTTCTCTCTGCTGGATCTCATTTTGTTTTCTA